>ML675630.1:21908887-21922851 GCA_007922155.1 Mesoclemmys tuberculata | reverse complement strand
CCCCCCTCCAGCTTCACTCCTTTTCACATGCTGCCTCCCCCTCTTCCCCTCCTCCTTTCTCCCACCTGCCTCACATGCTGGTGTGAAGGCTGCAGTGCCAGGCCCTGGCCTGGACCTCTGTCCCAGTGCTCCAAGGGGAGCCTAGGCAGACCCCAGCCCCTGCTGCGCCTGCATTGGGGGCTGTGCAGGCAGCTGGCGGTTACTGTGGGGAGGCAGTGCTGGGGCTCATTGATGCCAGGGGGGAGCGGCGCCACCCTAATAAAATACATTGTGTTGATGTTCTTCAAAGGACTCATCTTAAACCCCCTCATCTAATAATCTCCCTAAGCCCTCTCCTCGCTCTCTGCTGCCACTTCCCTTCCTCTCCTGCCTTGATCCTTCCCCCACCCCAGCTCACAGCTCCAGCTCTGCATCTCTCTGTCAGCTCCTTAGCTTCCCCCCAGCTCTCCACCTTACCTACTTATTTCTCCAGCTCTTCCCTGGCCTCTTCACTTTGCTCCCTGCCCGCCTCTCTAGCCCTGTCTCATGCCATCTCTCCGTTGGCCTTTTTGCCTCACTCCGTCTCCTTCCTCTTTTATATTCATCTGCATTTGAATCTCAAGGATATTTGACACATCTCCACGTTGCCTTGATGAAGCCAGTTTGATTTGGGCACGTCAGGCGCTCCCACGACTTTGCTTTAATTGCGCTGGGGCGTGACTTCCCAAGCTGCTGTGTCAGCCGGGGAGGAATCGCTAATTAAAGCTTTTGAAGGAGATGACTTAAAAAAAGCAAAAAAAAAAGCAACACAACATGGAAAAAGCCAGCCAGCCTGCATTACATTTCCCCTCCATTTTTATTCCCTTTTAAAGCTCCTCTGTTTGTTTTTATTTCCCTCCAGAACGACTCCAAGATGTGTAATAGCAAAGGGCCGTCCGTTCTCTCAGCAGCTGACCCGTATTTCGCACTAGGTGTTCCTCCTGTACAATTGCTTTTCCTGGCTTTCTGTACCAGCACCCCTGCCCTCAGCACCACTTTGTGGCCCCGCACTGGTTCTTGCAGGGCCTCCGGGGTCCAACCCCACCTCAGTTTGGACTAGGTGGACGAGATCCTGTCCTGAGTCTTGCATCATCCTTGCATGGTCCTGGCTCTGGGATGTTAATGTGATGGCTTTCTCCACCTCTGCACATGGGGCTCACAAAGCAGGCTGCATGAATTCAGGGATGCTGGGATTGAGAAGCGATGGCCAGAAGGGCCCGCTAGAGCCTCTGGTCTGGTCTCTGGCGTGTTGCAGGGCAGCAGCATGCCCCTGCCCCTGCCCTAACCCCTGGAGGAGGTCAGCCCACTCCCCACCCCAGTCACATTGTCTCCACAGCCAAGAGGGACCGACGAAGGCAGAGACAGGCTGTGGCTCTCACAGCAAGTCTGTGGCAGACCCAGACCTAGTACTGCCCGGGCCTGATTCTGGCAGCCATTCCTGGAGGTTCCTTGCCTAGCAGTTGGTGTATCAGCGCCAGGGGAGCTGGGCTTGCTCTGTTCATCATCTGGCAAAGGCACTGAGGGCCTGCCAAAGCCACCAGAGAGGGCCAAGCCTCATTGCTACCCCCTGTGCCACTGCCTCACCAGGGCCCAGCAGGAGGAGCTTCCCCGGTTGGCTACTGTGGGCTGGACGGCCCAGGAGCCTTGATTTAGCGGGATGGTGAGAAATGCAGTTATTTTTCCTCGTGCTGCTGGAAGTCAATACTCAGGGAAGGCATGTTTAATTATCTCCCTCGCCCTCCTAAATCTCTTTCTGAGAGGGCTTGGCTGCAAATCTCCACATCACTGCGAAGTTATTGGCTGGTGCCGCGTGCGGCAGCACAGTAAATTAGCAGAGTTGGAGGCGCCTGCCTCCCCCCCGCTGTTCTGGCTGTACATTTGGCCGCACTGCGCGTGCCCGGCCAGTCCCTAATCAACTCTTTTAATAAGCGGGGCAGCACCGGGGGGGAGCGGGGAGGGAGCGCGGGGGCCTCACTCTTGACAAGATGATAAATCAGGGAATAAGCAGCGTCACTGTTGCAGCAAGTCGGCGCCATTCGGCGTGCGAGGCAGGGAGTGCGCAGCACGGGGGGAGGGTGCTGGCTGAGCGCGATGCATGCAGGGGGGACAGGAGATCTGGGGTAAGGGGGACTGCAGGGCATAGACGCTCATCCCCTGGCTCCTTGCTGGGCACCTCCCCGCAGCTGGCTGAGCAAGAGGGGGAGCCAGCTCTGTGCACTGCACTACCCAGTACAAGACCCAGCCAGCAGGAGGCACCATACGCCCTAGGGTGCAGGGCACAGCAGCGCCACCCTGGGGCCGAGGGGAGCAGCTGGGCAGGGACCTGGGGCTGCAGGAGGGCAGGTTCCAGGGCTGGAGGCAGCAGCCTGGCAGCGATGCTGGGAGCAGGGCCCTGAGAGCCGGGCAGGGCAGCAGCCTGGCAGCTGGCGGGGGCAGCCCAGAACAGGAGGGGGGGATCCCCGCGCTGCATGAGCAGGGTTTGGACGGACCCTGCTGGGACTGTGCCCAGAAGAGCCGAGCTCCGGTGGGGGCTGCAGGCCAGGCGTTGCAGGCCTAGGGAGAGCGGAGGGCCAGCACGTCTCCCAGGCACTAGGTTGAAGAGCCCACTGGGGCAGAGGGAACTATGCACCCTGCGCTGCCCCTAGGGCTGGGCTGGGAAGTGCTGGGGGGCCTTTTCCTGTAACTGCCGAGCCCCGGGGCCGGGGGTATTCGCCCCTGTATCTCTGCCAGCCCCAGTCACAGCTCTCTGTGACTTACTGGGAACGGGGGGTGCCTAGTGCCTGAGGGCTGGGCCTGGAGAGCCCCGTGCCAGTAGCACCTGCAGTGCCCGCCTGCCAGCTTGTGGTGCCCAGAGCAGCTGGCAGAGCGCAGGGGCGCTGGAGAGCTGTGCAGGGCGCTGCACAGTTTGCTATGCATGTGGCTGTGCTTGCTTTTGATTTTGTGCCTGCCCAAAGCCTGTGCCAGGTGCGTGCCCGGGCTGGCTTGGCTGCTGGAGCTCCCCAGGAACAGCAGGCCTAGCAACACAGCAACAGGGCAGCAGCGAGGGGAACATGGCATGGGTTGCACTAGATGTCTGGCATGCTGCCAAGGTCGTTCGGCCCTGGCTGGGAGTGGGAGGAGGAGGGGCTGGGGCAGAGTCCAGGCCCCCACTCCAGCCACAGTCTGCGGAAGGATTCCTTCCTGGTTCTCTGGTGGTGGCTTGCTTCTGCCTGCTCTGTCTGGGCTCCGAACCTGTCTCCCCCGCTCAGGGGCTCCTTTGCACTGGCTGGTGTCTGAGCAGCGGAGCTCCATGCGTGGGCTCGGCTGTGCTAACCAGGCTGGGATGGAGCCAGCTTCCACTCTCAACTTTAGAGGAAGATGGATAGGTCCTCAGCACCACCACTGAATCTAAAACCTAATCATGGAGAGGGACCAGAGCCCTCAGCTTCCTGGGCCCAGCCAATTGCAGATAACGGATGGGGCTCCCCACTAATGGGATATTGACAGGGCAGCACCAGGGGCCCTGGCTGCAGCCACTTAATTGCCGGAGCTGACTGATCACATGAGCTCCTGCTGCTAATGCACGATGCCCCTCTCCTCTTGCTGAAGGCCTGCCCATGGGCCAGCAGGAGTGAGAGAACCAGGCGGTGCAGGGCGGGACGGGGAAGCAACCTGGTCGTGACAATTCATCTCCACGGCACCTCCAGGGCTGCACGCTCCTTCGCCTGGCGATGGGGGATCTTGCAGCCACTCAGTGCTATCTTCTCCAGCAGGGAGTGCTGTGAGGGTGGGGGCTTCTGCAGCTGCCCAGCCCTGCCCCAGCAGTTGTGGCCCTGGTGGGGGGCAGCTGACTCCCTCGGGGCTCCCAGGGATTGCAGGCAGCGGCTTGTGCCACACCTATTGTGAGGCGCGTTCCTGGGTGAAGCAGCAGAATGTGGAGAGTGGGCAGCAGCTTGGCGAGCAGCTTTGGCTGGGGGAGCAGAGTACCAGGCTTGCCTTGTAATTACAGGCAGAGCCGAGAGTGCAGGAGGCAAGTTCTGGGCCACATGGGGCAGCGGAGATAGGACAAACCCGAGTGCTATTAGCAAACAGACTGCCAAGCACGGACAGACACGCGGGCAGTCCTGCACGGGGAGGGCCCCTGAGCAGCGCCCCAGGCTGCTCACACTTCTGAGGTCCTAGTAACCCTGCCAATGCCTCCTTCCCTCGCACCCAGGCCAGGGCAGGTGGGACTCTGGGTATGGGCACACGCCTGCCCCAGGGACAGCATCTTATATGGAGCATGCAATAAAGGGGACAGACACAAAGGCTGTGGGCGCCTCCACAATTTTTCTGCCTGACCCCCAGTACTCCCAGTCCCCCACCTCCTTACACACACCCCTGCCTTAGCCACTGCCACCCATATACCTGCCACCCAGACTCTTGTCTCTCAACCAGACACTCCCCTTCTTCCCTATGGTCTGCCCCACTTTTCCATTTTTATAACCCCACTGTGACAGAGTGGGAACTTTTCATGCTTTGTATGAATAATATGTGTGACTCCGTTTCCCCATGTGCTGCATGGCTAACTGAGAGGGTTGGGGGGAGGTGCTTTATTCTTGCAGAGATCCAGGTGTGACTAATGCCTGGCTGTTTGAGGCCTGGGCCCCATGCCCATGAAGAGCCTGAGAAGACAATTTGGGGCTTAGCGCCTAATGACCATGGACAGCTGACCCCCTCCACAGGAAGCCAGCTGGGTATGACCAGCTGGAAAACAAAGGACCGAGGAGGGCCAGATGGGTGTGGGCTGCTGGAAGGAGAAGATGTTTTTGGACTTGGACAAAAGGGGGGTCTAGCTCGAGACTGACCGAGCTGTGGATCTATGACACCAGCCCCAGTGGTGCTCCCTGTCATCCCCCACTCCTGCTGCCCCTCCCCGCACATCACTATGACTAGGCCTTGGCTTTCTCTCTGCTCCCTGCTGGGAATCCAGGGCCTCCTCTAACCAGTTTGAGTGCTCAGGGGCTAAGGATCTAGCCTCCATTCACCCTGCCCTGCCAGTGCACGGTGCATATTGTCATTGTGCAAGTCTCTAAATCCTTCCAAAGGGGAGCTAGCGTCAGCGCGGCCGTCTGCCTGAGTGTGCCAAGAGCCTGGACTGGATCCTCCACCTCCTTCACTCATGCTGGGATGCGTCGCTAATGGCCAGCAAGGCCACTGCCCAATGCCAGCAGCACAGCGAGCTGCCAGTTATCTTAGGGCAGCGAGACTCAGACTGAGATGTGTCTCTTGCGGCTCTTTCCGGCACATGATATTAAAGCCCCATGTGCTTTAATTATTAGCCAATCGGGAGGCTTTAACTGTGTTTTTAATCACTTTTAGTTGACAAAATAATAATATTTGGTCAGTCATTTTGCTGTGAGAATAAAATATATAGAAAAACTAGCTATTTCCCTGGCATGCTGTTTAAATATGGCTACATAGCACTATAGTCATGAAGCAGTGAATTCACACGACTGTGGCTCTTTTGGGTGATGCTGCTGGCTAATTTGGCTCCTTCCCCACTGAGGGCTGAGCATCACTGGCTTAGGAGATGGTATGGTGGGGCGATGCCCCGGGCAGGCCAGCGGCTGCTGCGGGGAGGGGAGGGCATGGGACACCCAAAGTCAGGGACAAAGGAGGTTTCTATGAGCTGGGAGCAGGGCATAGATGTCTCCTCACCAGCCCAGCAGCTCTGAATGGATCCCTCTGGTCATGGGGCTGGTATTCAAGCTCAGATGGGCTGGAGTGTGTCTCCATCAGACCCTGGCCCATTTGGGCAGGACGCTCCCACAGAGCCCTGTGTCCAGCACATGCCCCTCTCTGGCTTGCGCTGACTTTCCAGCCAGTGTGGAGGTGGTGCCATGTGGTGTGGGGACTTGGAGGCCATCCCTGCCACAGTTGGGCAAGCACTCCCAGCTCTTCTCCCCTCCCAAGCTGGGCACTCGCCTACGGAGCTATATTTAGCTCGCTCACACACTTCTAGCAGGTGCTTGTGCCTTTGAAGTGCTGCTCTAGCATTTGCTGTTTGTGCTGCTGACGCAGAGCTGGGTGCTGCAGATGCAACTTGCGGAGCTGACGAGCCCGGGATCAGTGCTCTGTGTGTAGGGTAATACTGGGGCACTGGGGGGCAGGGCGGTACAGGGCAAGGAGGTACCATGTAGTGTGGAGGCTGGGTGACACAGTGTGGGCACAGGGCGGTGCCATGCCATGCGGGGGCAGGGCGGTGATATGCCAGGTTGTGACATCAGGTGGAGCTGACAGACTCTTACCGGGCACTGTCTGTTGTAGACATGACACAACATCTTCCCTGGGCACTCCCCGTCACAAACACACACACACTACACCGGCAACACGCTGACCCAACACAGCCGGGTACATCCCATGCACACCGTAACAGCTATGCTCCCTGCTGCACTCTGTGCACACAGTTGTCCCACCACACAGCCCGGTGCCAGGCACTGCTTGTGAGCCATCTCTGCCGTCTCGCTCTGCCCCCATCTGAGAGCTGTGCCCTTGGGGTCTATCTGCCCTGCTAGCCCTGGGCCCTTCCTGGAACAGGCCCCGCCTCACCCCATCCCCTGGGCCGGCTCTCACCAGATGGTACCTTTGTGCTTCCATAAAAAGCTGTTGCTGTGGGGGAGAGGAGGGGAGGAACCTGCCCCCACTCAGGAAACCAGCTTGCAATCAGAGCCTGCCTGTGCCAGCAAGATGAGCAGATATGGCACATGCCTCCCGTGTGCAGCGCTGCAGCCTGCCCGCAGCACCCAGGGCTCCTCTTGGGGCAGACCCCGCACCCCACTTCCATCAGTGCGCTACCTAGATGCATGGCTGCGGTGTGGTGGGGAGGGACCCCAGAGCCCCCCAGTGCTGCCAGAGTGGGAGTGGAGTGCCAGGCACAGCTGGTGTGAGCGATGCCATCCCACTTCAATCGGGGGTGGCAGGGCAGGAGAGGGGAGCATCCCATCCACAGCAGAGGGGATGAGACCCTTGGATTTGCCCTGCACTCTTGGGAACATCCTTACGGGGCAGCAGGCGAGAGGCTCTGGCACTTCCACCCTCAGGGCAGGCTTCTCTGCCAGGAGCTCTGACAGGCACGTGCCAGAAAAGAGACAAAGAAACTGCCAGGGAGATCCTGGGACCTCTGGCCAGAGGGCCCGCGAAGGCCCATAACACACCTGTGACCTTGTCCCCGGTACGTAGGGCTGGCCCGCGCAGCAGCCCCACAGCCATGGCCGGCACATAATTAACTGCCCCTGGGACTGCAGGGGCCATGGAGAGGGGCCCCCAAGCCTGTCCCCTGTGGGTTCCCATTGGTGCACTTGTACTGGGGAGTGGCTGAGAAGCGCCAGTCTTGGACACGCTCTCTCAGGTGGCTGTGCGGGGGGGGAGACTGTTCCCTCCCCAGCAGTGGGACCCTGCAGGGCCTGGCAGGCTCGCACGGGGCTGTGGCAGAGGCTGCCTAGGAAATGGCCCGTGTCTCTCTTTGCTTGGGAGATGAAATCCGGTGCCAGCTGCTCCCCAGCTATTTCCTGATGCACAATAACAGAGGCCATCTGGTGAGAGCCAGCGAGATCAGCAACTTGCGCGCGAGACGGGAAGTGGCGGCTCATGGAGCAGCGCTGCACGAACAAGGGACTGCGCAGAGGGCACTGCCAGTCCCCACAGTCCTCGACCCTGCCCCTCCCACAGCATCCCCCTGCAGAGGGCACTGCCAGCCCCCCACATTCCCAGTCCAGGGCCCTGCCCCTCCCACAGTGAAGCCGCACTGCTGCCCTTTCTTCCTTGCAGCTACGACCAGGTCATGACTGACAGATAGTAACATGCCTGCTAATCCAGTGCCAATGCGCAGCAGGAATGGCCGGGGAGCTGCCCCCGGAGCTGGGTGGGTAAATGACACCAGGGCTCCAAGCCTTAGCTGGGCCCTGTGCAGCCTGGCCTGACAGGTGGGTGTACTAGCATGTGGGGGGAGAGGGGAGCCCTGCCCCCTTGGTACTTTCCAGTCCCTGGGAAGCTCTCTGCAGGGCTGCTGGGTGCTGCATGCTGGGAGACGAGACCACCAACGTTCCCTGATGGGCTCTGGGCTTGGTCCTTCATCTTCCCCTTCCTGGCTCTGGATTGCTGCTGCCCGGCCTCTGGGGCAGTGGCACTGCTCCCCCGCAGCCCCACCACACTCCAGCATCAGCTTGCCAGAGTAAGCCCAGTGGGGACCCCTCTGCGAGTGCCAGGCTCAGCTTCCTACCCATCATGACTGATGCCAGATCGGAGGGAAGAGGGGCTCAGAGTCCCAGTAGCAGGCACAGCTGGCTGTCATTGCCGGGGAGCCTGTCAAGGTCTGTGACTGGGCTACATCCCCTCATGGCCTATGCGAGGCATGGGGATAACACAGGCCAAGGCAGCGGTCAGAGGTGGGACGATTGGCCAGGATTGTCCCTGCACAGCTGCACCCCCCACTCTTGTGCCTCCTGGGGGGATCAGAGATGCCCCTGCAGAGCCCTGCCGCTGCCTCCTCCCAGTCTGGCGCCTCCTTCCTGCCAGGAGATGGATGGGGGCCTCCTAAGGGTGCTTCCTCCCCACCCTCACTGTCCTCCCTCCCATGGAGCACTTCAATCAGGAAATGTGGCTTCTCCATGGCAGGCCAGTTCCTGCTACTTGGGGCGGGTGCGGGGAGTGCTCTGCTCTCCAGTCAAGAAGCTGCGTCTGGAGCGATGGTTGCTGGGTGCCTCGGCTGGCATGGGAGAGGCAGAAGTTCCCTGCCCCGCCTCTCCCGCCAGGTGCCTGTGTTCTGGGGGAGCTACCCTGAAGCGATGAGAGCACCACTCTGGGGTGCACCCAGGCACAGGAGAGCAGGGAGAGGCCCACTGGGTGCCATGAGTCCGGTTCTGAGGGCCTAGGGCCATTCTGCAATGGTTGGCCTAGACCAGTTGGAGCTTGTCCTGCAGCTGGGACAGGAGATGGTAATGGAGACGCCCAGCCAGACTCCCTCACCACATGGCTCTCCCCCTCTGCACACTCAGAGGTACCCCCAGGGCCCTGCTCGCATTGGCCTCTGCTGGGCACCTCCGAGTCTATGCTCAGTTGTCAGCCAGGAGCTCCAGCCTGCTCCTTTCCTCCGAATCGCCTTCAATACAGTCACTGACAACTGCAGCCCACCCAGCCTGTGCATGAGAGGGAGGCACCAACCCGGGGGAGGCCTGGGAGAGCTCTGGGTCCTAGGAACTGGTCCCTGGGGCAGTGCCCCGTTCCTCCTTAGAGGATCACTGGGAGGCAGGGTTTGAATTCTGGGAGCAGTGGTGTTTCCACCTCAAGGCAGGGTCCAGGCCAAGCAGCCGTGGTTGAGGCTGTAGGAGGACTCTGTGTGCACCTCCAGGACTTTGGGCATCAGACCTGCTTCTCCAATAGCTCCCTTTTCTCTGCGTCAGTGTCAAGGTATAGTTCAAGGTGCTTGGCCAAGTTTGTTTCACTACGTTATGAATAATCCAGTCCCCAGACTCTGTCCCACAGGAGGAACAGCTGCTGGGAAAGCCAGGAACACTTGATGTGCGTACTGTGTAGGGTTCTGGGGGGCGGGGCGGTGTGCTGTGTAGGCCCCTGGGGAATGGGGCCCTGGGGTTGGGGTCACTGCAGTCTGCCTCCTCCTCTGCTGTGATTTGGTGCTAGGAGCCGACCTGCAATGGCCCTGGGGCTGTTTCCTGGCATATGCCAGCAGCTGAGCAGCTCCAGGCTAACTAAGTCCCTCCGTGGGAGGCCTCCAAGGGCTGGGGTGTTGGGGAGGCTCTAAGACCCACAGTGTCAGGGATTCAGGCACCTGCCATGAGAGTTAGGCACCTAGATGTCTATGAGGAGCTGTGGCACAGAAGGGCTGGTTTGGAGAGAGCAGGTGGCCTAGAGACTTACTCCCCTGGCACCGCGTATCCTGGGAGGGAATGTGCGAATGGGTTGGCTGTGGGGTGGAGACAGGGATGCTGCCCCACACATACTGTGTCTGAATGGGCTGCCCTGAAAGCAGAGCAGGGGGGACCTCCAGGGGTTTTCCCATAGAGCTCTGCCCCTTGCCCTTCTATGCTAGCCTGTGGGGGGGAGATGGGGTCCACCCAATGGGGGCACTGTGCTCCTGGTACCAGACGTAAGACTCAGTTCCTGGTACCATTTGTAACCCAGGCCCCTTCCATGAGAGCAGCATATCTGTGCTGGCGCCCTGGGCGAATGCCAGCAAGAGGAGCTATGTTCTGGCCTTCAAGGCTTTCACCAGAGTGTGCCCTCCTCTTCACCACTGGAGTGCAGCCACAGTGAATGGAGGCTGGGCTAGACAGTATCTACACGTGCTATGGCAGTGGGCACCAAGAGAGGGACAATTTCCCCTTGCAGATCCTAGTGGGATGCAATGTTCCCCTTCCCCTCATCTCCAAAACTGTGGTGCTGCTGTGCACTGGCTGCCATGTTCCGCCCCAGAGGAGGACGCAGAGAGGCTGTGTAAATGTAAGTTATTATTAGTCATAAACCATCACCTCAGAACTAGCAGGCACCAGCGGCTGACAAACAGCAGCCAGACCCTGACAGCCTGCAGCTAGGGAGCTGAGATCTTCCCAGCACAAACCAGCCCTTCTGGATCCAGGGGGCTGGGACTGACCCTCCCGCCCCAGGCTCTTCTGGCTAACCCTCTCCTTCCAGAGCGGACCGTGGAGTTCTGCGCTCTGCCTGAAGGATGTGCCAGCGAGACTGGCCATGATGAAACAAATTCATCCCCACAACTGTGGCACAGAGACGGCGCCCACGGCCAGCAGGCAGGGGTGCTAGGCCTGGGCTGTCACGGCTAGGGATGGCTCCTGGCTGAAGCCTCACTGCTGTGTCTCAGGCACAGCCAGCCGCTGGCTCACAGCCGCTCGGGCTGTCAGTGCTTTGATAACCTGAACCTGACAGCGCACAGACAGTGGCTTCTTTCGGTCCCTAAAATGGGGTGCGAGCGGACAGCAGGGCACGCTGCTCCCCTGGCTCTGTGTTCAGCAGGGAGGATTCCAGCAGGTTCTCTGCGCTGATAGCAATGCGCCTGCCCCTCTCAGCCCTTCCTCTTCTTCTCCTCCTATCTCTGGTTCTCTTCCTTCTTCCCGGCCTGTAAAACATCCCTGCCAACACAGCCAGCTCTCTGCACCTGGCGGCCTTACCCTGTCCTAAGACTCGTGTTCTCATGCAAAGCCAGCAGAGCCGGTGCTGGGCTGGAGGCCTGAGATATGCCAGAACAAATGCCACCTTCCCGATAATGCCTTTTATTGGACTAAATGACATACAGGCTTTAGGGGATAGGCGGAGAATCCTCTCGGCTCATCTGCAGAAAGGATTTCCACAGCCCTCCAGGCTCCTTGTCAATGTTGCACTGTGAGTCCCCTAAGTGTTATTACCTCCCAGTGCGGCTCTGTGTCTGGCGGGAATTGAATGGCATGTCGGCCCCCCGTTTGCTGCTTAGAAAGATTACGCAGCCTTTGAATAAGCTCCATGGAGCGCTGACTGCAAACGCATCAGACAGGGCTAATCAGAAAATTAGCAGGGAAAGAAAACTTTCTGGCAGGAACTTTTCTCTCTCCCTCTCTCTGTCTCTCACGCACACTTCCCCCCTCCTCCATGTGTGTCTCTCTCCCTCTCTCTCTTGCACATGCTCTAAGCTGTATCAATCATCAATTTTTAAGCAGAACTTCTCATTGACTTCAAGTATTAAATCTGCTTAAAAATCAATAGCATGATACAGCCACGTGTGTGTGTCTCTGGCCAGCCAGCACATCTGTGTCTCTAGCACTGTATGTGCACGTGTCAGTCTCTCTCTTCTAGCGCTCAGTGTTTGTCTTGTGTAAGTCTCTCTCTCTACTTGACTCTGGAAGTGCTTTGCGCATTCAGCTCCAGCCTGGGAAGCCGGAGTCTCTCTGCCTTTCCCCAGTGAGTGATTTCTCTTTCCAATCCAGCACCAAAGGATCGCTAGGCCTTGGACTGATGCCATCTCCTGAAACTCCCTGCCTGGGAGCCCTGTGCGCTGCTGGCCGGCTCTCTGCTCCTTTGCCTCCTGCTCTCAGCCGTCTGCGCGCGGGCTGTGCAGAGCTGCACGTGCCAGGCCCAGGAGGGGGGCCAACAGGAAGGACCGGAGGGGGAGGGGGACAGAAGAGGAGGGGCCATGGTGTGTGGTGCCCAGTCTCAGGCTCTCATCTGGAGGGGATACTGGGGAACTACGCTGCAGTACTCTGGCAGTGGGGAGGGGAAAGCATGGGGAGAGACCAGAGGGGTGGGGGAAGCTGGGGAGGCCAGGCGGAGCTGGGTGAGGATGGCAGCACTTCCTTGGTGCTCTACAGTGGATATGCAGATGTGTTGCTTTGTACTGGGGGCTTGGGGTGGTGAGGGGCTCCTCACAATACCAGGGGCTCCTTGGCTTCTCAGCCAGAGAGAACAGGTGACCACGCTGGACTCTGGAAGGCTGGGCCCAAGGATTCCCTGCACACAGGCCCTGGCTGAAGCAAAGTGACTCTGGCAATGCAGTCACTGGGATCCATCCCAGGGTGCTGGGGCAGGGCACGGCGGGGGGGTGCGCTGCTGGAGCCCCAGCTGGCACTGTGGTGAGGAAGCCCACCAGTGCCCCAGCTGGCACTGCCTAAGGCCTGTGCAGCTGTGCTGCCAGCATGGCAGAGGCTGTGGTGGGAGGTAGCTGCGCCTGGCGCCAGGCACCCCAGCACCGGGAGGGACGCCGTCCTTCTCTCTCAATTGACTGGCGAGCTGAGGAGCAGGGGCTGCCCATCCAGCATGTGGCCCACACAGCAAATTACACTGCAGATGCAAATCAGGTTACACTCGTCAGAGCTCCCTGCTAGGCAGGAAAAGGTCTTCAGTCAGCCCCTCGGCTCTACACGCCCCAGCTCAGCCCCTGCCAGGCCCATGGGTTGCGCAGAGACTCATGCTGGGGCAGGCTCAGATCCTGCCAGGCCTCCTGGCATCAGCACATTGTGCCCCAACGCCTAGTGCACCTGGCTGCCTGGTGCGGAGCTGCAGGGGCAGCCAGCAGGAAGTTACGGGCAGTGATGATATCCCAAATTTCTAATAACCAGTTCTATGAAGGCAGGTGATATTTAAGAACCTATTCTGAATAGGTTCTTAAACATCATGCACACAGCATCCGACACACACCCACAACTACAGAGTTCCCTCCGCCGTGAAATTGACCCTCCCTGGTCAATTTTGGTGGCAGGGAGAGTCCAGGGACACACTCTCCCCCCAGTGAAATTGACCCGCCCTGGTCAATTTCGGTGGCAGGGAGAGTCCAGGGAGACACTCCCGGCTGGGAAATTTACTCTCCCGCCGCTAACAACCAGTTTGCTGCTCCGCCTTTTCATTGAATCTCCCCGGGCTAACAACTGGTTCGCTGCATTTTTTCTATTTTAAGAACCGGTTCGCGCGAACCGGTGCGAACCGGTTGGATATCATCACTGGTTACGGGGGATGTCACCTTGGTGCCAGGTGTGGGGTTAGGATGGGGGGAGAGCACCTGACAAGGAATGGAGGTAGGTTGGGACCATGGCCAGCAATGCCTTCATGGACTCATAGACTTTAAGGTCAGATGGGACCATTCTGACCATCCAGTTTGACCTCCTGCACAACACAGGCCACCCGCCCACTCCTGTAATAGACCCCTGACCTGTGACTGAGCTATCAAAGTCCTCAGATCATGGGTTAAAGACTTTAAGGTACAGAGAATCCACCAGCAAGTGACCTGTGCCCCATGCTGCAGAGGAAAGCGAAAAAAACCCAGAGCCTTTGAGAATCTGCCCTTGGAGAAAACTCCTTCCCGACCCCAAATATGGCGATAAGTTAAACCCTGAGCATGTGGGCAAGACTCGCCAGCCAGACACTTGGAACGAATTCTCTGTAATACCTCAGAACCCACCCATCTAACATCCCATCACAGGCCATTGGCACAT
>ML675630.1:21855228-21908877 GCA_007922155.1 Mesoclemmys tuberculata | reverse complement strand
TGAGGGACATAGAGTGCCTCCAGCAGATCCTGCGGAGTCTGGTGGGTCGGGGGACATGGGGGAGTGTGTGAGATTTGAGGGGTCTGGATGGGAAAGTGGGGAATACCCAAGCATGTGAGGGAGATGTGGGGGAAGGGGGGAAATCTGAGGGGTGAGGCTGGGACCTATGGGGGGGTTCTGGCGGCCGTGTGGAGGTATGCTGGTATGGGGAAAGGTAAGATCAGTGAGGTTATGGGGTAGAGGACGTGTGCAGGTGGAAGGAGAGGGGAATGGGGGTGCAGGGTTGTGGGGGAACGGGCAGGGCTGGAGTTCACAGGGGAGATGGTCAGTATGTTGGAGAGCCCAGGCTCCTGACCGAGCACCGCACACATGGGCATGGCAGCGAATGCCAGGGAGGGGAGGGCAAAGCCACCAGCCTCACTGCCCGTGGCACCAGCACGCACATGGGACAGGCAGCAAGCCCAGCTGAGCTCATCCGCACAGGGCTCCACGCGTCAACCTGATTGCACTGGCCGCTAAATCCAGGAGCCGTTCCTAAAACTGGCGATGCGCAGCCAAGTGGAGATCCTTCTGCACTGGACTCAGGTGCAGGGGGAGGGTGAGACTGGCACAGCCACCTCTGCGTGTGGGGTGCATCTGTGAGGAGCTGAGCAAACAGGCACGTGTGTGATCTGTGCAGAGAGGTGTCCCTGTGCTGGCGTGTGGGACACGTGTCTATGTTCCTCTGTGTGAGGGGATCCTCCTGGGGGACATGTGGCTAAGTGCACACCTCTGTGTGCACCTGTGATAAGCCCCTTGCTGACACCCCTCTGCACATCCTTTGAGGCCCTCAGCTCTTTCCGGGGTGCCCGGCCCCTGCCATGTCAGCAGCTCCACAACAGTACTTCCCCACCTCCCCCGCCCTGCAGCGAAGGCTTTTGGATGGCAGGCCTTTGGAGCCCAGCGATGAGGAAGGCACGGGAGCTGTGTCCATCAGGATAGGAGGCTTACTGTGTCTCAGAAAGCCCATGCGAACAGGAAGGGAGCGCCCTGAGTGTCCCTGAAGCTGCATGTGTGTGCGATTAAAACGCACTGTTTGTTTTACTTAAGCACAACAGTCAGAGAGAGTTACAGGGCAGTGAGCTAGAAAATAACATTTACAGAAACAATGCCGCCGTCGCCAAGTGCCCTGACCTTTGCAAACCTCATTACTGCAGTGCTGCCATTCACCCCTCAGCTGCAGAACAGGCCTCCGCTGTCTGCACCCCCAGCCCTGCTCCCTTTCCCGAGACAGGCTGTTATCCCTGTCCCCATCACTGCTGCTGCTGGGTGGTGCTGTAGTGCCTGCGCCTGGCTCTGCAGCCTGCTGGCAAGAACAGCAAGGCTTGCGCTCTCCCAGCTCCACAGGGCACACACCATCCAAACCATCTATCCTGGGCAGGTCCAGCTTCCCGAAAGAAGGTTTACCTGGCCTCCCTGTCACCGGGCTGCTGGCTCAGACATGTCAGAGTGGATCAAACCATCCCAGGGCCCCCCTCCGAGCCTGAAGCTCTTGCTGAGACTCAAGAACTCCCCTAGGCACCACACTCAACTACCCAGGACAGAGAAGCAGAGGGACAATAGAGGAAGTTTCATAAATCATCTGGAAAAAAGGGTAAACAGTGAGCTGGCAATATCTGCAGATGGTACAAAATTACTCCAGATAGTTAAGTCCAAAGCAGCCTGCGAAGAATTACAAAGGGACCTCACAAAACTGGGTGACTGGGCGACAAAATAGCAGATGAAATTCAATGTTGATAAATGCAAAGAAGTACACATGGGAAAACATAATCCCAACAATACATTCTAAATGATGGGATCTAAATTAGCAGTTCCCATTCAAGAAAGAGATCTTGGAGTCATTGCTGATAGTTCGTTGAAAACATCTGCTCAATGTGCAGCAGCAGCAGTCAAAAAAGCTAACCAAATGTTAGGAACCATTAGGAAAGGGATAGATAAGAAGACAATAAATATGATGCCCATATATAAATCCATGGTATGCCCACACCTTGAATACTGCATGCAGTTCTGGTTGCCCCATTGCAAAAAAGATATTAGAATTGGAACTGGTACAGAAAAGGGCAATAAAAGTTATGAGGGATATGGAACAGCTTCCATACAAGGAGAGATTAAAAAGACTGGGACTGTTCATCTCAGAAAAGTGATGACTAAGGGGGGATATGATAGCGGTCTATAAAATCAGGAATGGTGTGGAGAAAGAGAATGAGGAAATTCTATTTACCCAATGACATTAGCAGGCAGCAGGTTTAAAACAAACAAAAGGAAGTATCTCTTCACACAAGGCACAATCAACCTGTGCAACTTGTTGCCAGAGAATGTTGTGAAGGCCAAGACTATAACAGGGTTCAAAAAAGAACTAGCTAAGTTCATGGAGGATAGGTCCATCAATGGCTGTTAGCTAAGATGGGCAGGGATACAACCCCATGCTCCGAGTGTCCCTAAACCTCTGTTTGCCAGAAGCTGGGAGTGGCCAACAGGGGATGGATCACTGGATAGTTGCCTATTCTGCTCATTCCCTCTGAAGCATCTAGCATTGGCCACTATGAGAAAATAGGACCCTGGGCTAGATAGACCATTGCTGTGACCTAATATGGTCGTTCTTACGTTCATATGAAGCATTAGGGGCAGTTCAATGATTCTGCAGGAGGCATTGTGCCCTCTCCCAGCCAGGACATTATTGTTAACGGGAAGTCATAAACCCCATCACAGCCCATCACCGCTTCCCCACAGCCCTCCCTTGTCTGGGGCCCCAGGTTCAGTGTGGCACCGTCCCCCCTGCAGCCCTCCCTGGCATGGGATTCTAGAGGACAGCCTCATTCATCTGACTGGCCTGTCTGCCCACAAAAGATCCTGCCTCCTACAATGTTAGCGTGAGTACATCGATAGCAACCTGGCCTCTCATCCCTGCGGGTCCCCCAGGTCAGCACCAACGTCTCCTGCATGTGCCTGCCATCCTTTTCTTTAGCCAGGTGCAGCAACATGGGGCATTGTTGCTCTGGCAGTGAGCTTGGATCCCCTCCCTGGGAGGGTCCTGCGCAGGGCCCAAGGGGCAGCCCCAGGGTGGGTGGGGAGAAAGTGGGGATACTGCGTCCCCACCCCCCGGCACCCCACACACGAGTGCCTCTCCTGGGCCATGGTTATGAGGGTGCGTGGGGTGTGTATCCTCATCTCTCATGTACAGACAGCTTCCACTCCCAGGGTATATATCATCTTCCCCAGGGTACAGGTGGCTCCAGGGCAATGTCCCAGGGGTCTAAGCAGCCCCCACAGGGTACAAATGCCACCCCCCAGGGACGCCCCTTCAAACATGGGCCAGGTGAGCACCTAAGTCCGGGGCTGGGCTGAGCAGCACCTGGCTCTCAGCCTGGCCAGGATGGACAGGAGCACGTGGCAGCAGCAGCTGCCCTGGAAGTGGCTGCCAGAGAGCCCCTGGGCCTGGCCCCTTCCTGCTCCCTTGAGTGCCTCTCCCCTGCAGTGCAGGCTTGGCTTGTGCCAAGAGGGCAGCAGGCAGCTTTGCTGGCAGTAGCTTTGTGCCCCCGCCCAGGTCTGCACACTTTGCTTTTGCTGCTGTCCCGGGGAAGAAGAACGCCTGCTGAACATCCCTGGGCTGCTCTGGGCAGTGCCGCTGAGCGCCCGCTCCCTCTGCTGCACGCCAGGCTGCACCAGGCTCTCAGGGAAACTGCCTCAGCTTTTCACTGTCACATCCACCCCCACGGGCCAAACCCCCAAATGCCCACCATGCTGGATGCTTCCAAGCCAAACCGGAATGTGACAGGCTATGGAATCTTCCGGCAGCCCAGTGGCCCCACGGGCTGGGCAGGACCCGGGGTCAGAGCTCAAGTGTCTGCGGTAGCAGGGCTCCGAATTCTCCGCCGGGCCTGCGGGCTGGGTGTTTCTAGATAGGATCAGGCCCTGCAAACATCCTGCCAAGCTTAGTTCAGTGCCAGCACTTTGTCTCTGAGCAGCCCTGCAGCCAGCTCTCCAATTCTGGGGAGCCTGGGGCGGCCCTTTAACTACTTGCCGGGGCGACCCCTCTTCTTTCTCTGGACCCCTTCCTTCTCATTACTGGGTACTTTACAGCAGCCTGACATTAAGGGCCTCTGACTTTCCCCCATAATTCGATCTCTGGTGCCAGTCCAGCCGAGGATCCTGCTGTCCCTCTGCCATCACTTTCCCCACCGCCAGCCGGGCTCACCCTGGGCTGCTAAGAGGGGCCCCCCACCACCGGGTCAGAGGTGGAGCCAGTGAGGGCAGGGGGATGTGACTCAAGTCCCAGGAAGGGGGCTGGCTGCTCCCAAGCTAGCCAGCCGAATACCCCTTCCCACTAAAGCCCCTTGAGCCCAGCACCTGGCAGCCAGGGCCTGGTCTGTCCATTCAGCACCTTCGCTGTCTGGCAATCCCGCCTTCCGTCCGTCCGTGCCCTCTTCACACGGCTCTATGGCCGCCAGTCCTGTGCTCACCACCAGCCTCCAGAACTCAGCCAGCATGAGCCAATTATGACCCTGCACTTGTGTAAACCCGCCAGGCATGGGCTCCTAAATCGTCTTCTCTGCCCCCTGCAGTGTCCCTGAGCTATTATCCGAGGCACCCCGCTCCCCTCTGCCCTGGGACGGGGTGCACTGGAAAGGATGGGCCTGCAGGCCCTGGGAGAGGGCACTGGCCAGGGCAAGGTGCCCAGCTTTCTGGGGCAGGGCTGTGCCAGCTCCATGCTGCTAGCCTGGTCTCACACGCTCACAGGAGGTGGGGGGTCCCTCTGCGATTGCTGGGGGGGCAGCCCTGGAGTCCTGCCAACCCCATGGGCCCTGCTTAGCGGGAAATGCCTTTCCGGAACGGACAGTCCAGTCATAGCAACAGTTGCTAAGATCCCCTTTCCTGGGCTCTGCAGTTTCAGGCCCCAGATCCAGCACAGCTGGGGCTATGTTTACATGCAATTAATGCTCATGAACTGGAGACAACAGAGTGAGCCCCTGTGGCAGTGCAAGGGGTGAATCCCAACACAGGGGGAGACAAGCCGTTCCTCCTATGCCGGGGAATGCCCTGCTAGCCCTCTCCTATTCCTGGGAGAGACAACGCCCATGAGAATGGACTGGTGGGGTGGGGCTAGGTGTGTGCTGCGGGGAGGGCAGCGTGTGCTTACTGGAGTGTGTTGGGCGCAGCTTCAGGGGGTCTCTTAGAGGTAGTGCAGGCGGAGCAGAAACCTGGGCCGTGTGAGATCATTCAGTGCTAGGGTACCGTGGTCTCCTTCCCCCTAGCCGGGACGTGAGGGGAGGGGCAGGCAGGAGGGGGCCAGGTGTCTGCAAAGGTGGCTGAGTCCAGGCAGCCTGGCTGTGAGCGGGCACCATGGAGACTAAAATCAGTGTCACCGTCACAGAACCCCCTCCACTGGGCCCTGCCTCACCCCGAGTCTTGCTGCTTTCCATGCTTGGCCCCACTCAGCCATCTCCATTGGCAGGAGGCAATGCTGGGACCCGGCCCCCCCCACTCAGAAGGCAGAGACCTGCTTCGCCCACCCTCAGCAACAGCCAGTTCTGAGGCCAAGCATAGGGGTGCTGCAGGCAGAACCCACTGACAGTTCCCTAGTCAAGAAGAAGCCAGGCCCAGGGACCGCCCCCAGGCATTGGAATTGGGCCAGGGGGGAAGCCAGGCCCAGAGAGCCCCCCAGGCACTGGAGCTGTGTGGGGGGAAGCCAGGCCCAGAGAGTCCCCCAGGCACTGGAGCTGTGTGGGGGGAAGCCAGGCCCAGAGAGTCCCCCCAGGTACTGGAGCCGTGTGGGGGGAAGTTGGGCCCATGGCACCCCCTGGGTATCAGAGCTGCGCCAGGGGGGTGCCACATCCAGGTGCCCAGCAGACTCATGGGTGTATCCCCACGAGGAGGAGCAGAGCTCAGAGCTGCACACCCTATACTGTTTCACTTTGGTGACTAAAAGGGGTGACACTTATTTGAGGGGTGCAGCTTGGTTTGTGAGTGGAGTTTGGAAGAGTTCCCTCACCATTCCCCCCTAGACCTCTGGTGACCAGCACCCCTGTCCTGTGGCCTTTGGCATTATAACTTCTTTGTGTCCCCTCCTCAGCCCAGTGTCTTTCACCAGCCCCCTTGCAGGGCAGGCCCAGGGGAGCTGTAAGCCTGGGGTGGCCCTAGTGCTGCACTGGGAGGATCTGCCTCCACAGCACCTATGGCCCCACCTCAGGCTCATGCAGGACAGGAGGCAAACTGTGCCTCCCTTTTCACGAGCCCCAGAGCTGGTCTAACCTGCACCCCTGCTTCTGGGGTCCCTCTGGAGTTTGCAAAGGGGAGTATTTGCCCAAGCCATTCCCCCTCCTGCTCATTCTTCTCACAGCCTGCCTGCCTCCAGTTTGCCCCATAAGGTCCCCTGTGCCAAGGCTGCTGTGGAGGCAATACAGAGCTGGGGCTGCACCAGACACAGGGGCCCTCTGTGTCAGAGGAATTCCCAGGGGGTCCTTACACTGGTCCCTTACCAGAGCCTCATAGCTGTCAAGGTTTGTGGTGCAGCAGTGAATTCGGTCCTCACAGTTTGCATGAGCACAGGTGTTAGGGTATAGGGCACAGACCAGCCCCTGCTGCACTGACCAAGGGCACAGAGAAGTGGCTTAGCATACTACTTGCACCCCGGTTCACTCCCAGTCTCCACCGGGCCTGAACCCGGACCATGGCAGCCCTTTATGCAGCCAGTGAAGTTGCCCCCTTGGGAAGATTTGCGCTCCCCCCACTCCATGCACTCAGCATGCGAGCTGCTGGCCCCGTTCCGGGAAGCCCCATAACACTGCTAATGCTTTGTCATTTAAATGTAATCAACTTCATTCTCCTGCAGCAAGGAAATGAGCTGGGGCTTGTTTGTGGGTTTTGCCCACACGTCTTGAAGTGGAGCTGATGCGGGCGGCTGGCGGGCATGCAATCACTTAGCAGCCTTTCCCGAGGCTGCTGCACCTCGGAAAAACAATAGCATTTGGTAGCAGGAGAAGAGAATGTCCTCTCCGAATTGATTTAAATTACACTTTGATTGGGAACAGATGTAAGAGATAATGGTGGAGAGGCAGCTACCTGGAAGCAGAGGCGAGCAGGGCCATGCTTAATCTGATGTCTCATTTACTCACTGCAGGGGGGAACAGCCCCCGGGAGTGCAGGTGCTTGCCATGTTCTCCACTGCTGCACAATGAGCAGAGCTCTGCCCTGCCGTGCCATGCCATGCCAGGCCCTTTGCAGCAAGGCCCAGGTCTAGAATCGCAGAGGCAGGAGTGCCCCCTCCTCTGATTTTAAGGGATGCCATTCTCGGGGAGCAAATTCTGCCCTGCCTGGCACGGCAGGAGGCTCTTGGGGCATCCTCCTTCCTGCTGCTGGAAAGGCTCCACTGTGCCCTTCCCAGCAGGGGGACAGGATCTAGAGGACACCATTCCCAGGGGGAGAAGGAAATGTCAGGGCCTGCTGTGTGTGCAGGGACTTTGGGGTTCTTGAGGATGCATGGGCTGGGAGCGGGGCGCGTGCTGGGGGAGGAATCCCTGGAGGTGTGTCTTGAGGGAAAGCGAAGACTGGTGACGGGTGGAGTGATGTCCCTGGGTGCTTTGTGGGCTGGCACAGGTTGGAGAGGCTCTTGGGGGCGCCTGAGCTGGACTGAAAGATTCTGAGGCCCTTGACGCTATAAAACCGTGGGCAGCTCTACTTGGTCCCAGCCACATCCTCTCGCTGGGTGGGAGCAGGGCCCGGCAGAGCACACTGCCCTGGCCGAGGAGTGTCTCCCCCCATCCCCAGCTGTGTGCTGGTGGGAGCGTCAGCAGGGCCATGTGGCAGCCATGGGGAGCTCACGGTGTGCAAGGAACAGAAGAAAGTCCCAAGCCCCGGTGGGAGTTGCAGCCTGTCCACAGTGTCAGGCCAACCCCATCAGCAGTGCTGTGCGGCAATTCCGGGGGGCGGCGGGGGGGGGAGGGGAGGGGCGGTGTAGGTCAGAGCAGGGCTGGACATGCTGGCGCCTCCCCGATGAAGCAGATTGCTCCCTGCTGTCCAGCTGCCCTTGGCTTATAGCCAGTGAGTCCCCTCAGCCCCAGGCCAGAGCCCTGGGCACAGACCCACTGTGCCTCATGTTCAGTCTGGCCCTGGGCTCAAGGATAGGGCTGAGGCAGGAGCTGCCAGCCGGAGAAGCTGGGGGCAAGTGGGGGAGCTGTGGGCAGCTCTGCAGAGCCCCTCACTCCGGGCTGGCAGTGCAGCTGCCTGTCTGCCAGCGTGTCTGGGGCAGGCCAGCTTCCCGCAGGCCAAAGGGTGCTGCATGTCCGTGCCACGCCAGATCCCCCAGCCAGCACTGTCAGCAGAGCGAGCCGAGCTGCCTCGTGGCCAGGGCAGGTCAGAGCCAGACTAACGAGAAGTACTAGTGGTTGCCGAGGTGGAGCTGGCCCCTGCCCGTGCTGAATGCTGAGCACAGAGCCGCCCCAGAGCCATGGAAGAGGCCCCAGGGTGCCACGTGGGCCAGGGGGCACAGGGATGTTCAGACACATGCTGCTGTTAATGCTAGATGGAGAGCAGCTATATCGACACCCCCAAGAACTCACCACAGCGGTCCCTCCACCTCTGAGCCAGCAGCGTCCCCTAGGTGCCACCATGTCGCTGACACCCCATGACTTCCCGTGGCAGCACATTGTGTGATGCCAGCCTAATGCCTGCCCTGCAAGGTCAGGAGAGGGGCAGCTGAGCTGGACTCCTCTTTGGACCCACATAGCCCCAGGAGCTGAGCCATGGGGTGGCAATAGGAAGGTGTCCCTGGTTCACACAGTGTCTTGGTCCTTAGAGAGGCTGCTCCAGATGCCGCTCTGCTCCCCCACGCTGGGTGTGACAGGGCTCTTGAACTGTAGCAGGAAGGGAGGAGAGGCTGCCTGGCTGCTGGAGGAAGCCGCTGTGTCCTGCCCAGCCAGCAGAGAGGAAGGCAGGGATCAAGGCGCCCTACCTTTAAATATACATTTGGCCCTTCTCAGAGGCAGGCTGTGACCCTGGGTGAATATGGATCAGTTCACGGATTCTCTGCATTTGGATGCTGCACTATCCAGCCAGTTGGAATGGCTCTGCATGAGGCAATGGAGTCTCTGCCAGGAGAATATATAGTCCAGTCCTTTTAACCCTCTGTGTCCAGCTGCTGCCAAAACGTGATTGGCACCTGGCTAAATCCCTGCGTTGCTGATTATCTGCAGAAGATACAGCAGAAGGCAATCATCAGGCACATGCTGCAGAGCGGCATTTTGCCTTCCTAAGCTTCTTATTTCATTTTAGCATTTACAATACACACAGCCAGTAATCCTGACATCAAACACGCCACGCGCACTTCCAAGCTGCACCGACGTCAGGATGTGTGAGCGCCAGCGGGAGCTGGCAGCGCCGACGTCTCCAGATAACACCGAGAAGAAAGACAGAAAGCGTCTGTCGAAATCAGCTGAGGAGGCAGAAGCTCATTGTGTCCTGAAGTTCGATTGTCCAAATCCTTCTCTAGGGGCCAGCGTGTGTGGCAACGTGAGGTACCGTAGCACCGGGCACAGCTCCGGAGACCTGAGCTCCCTCCTGGTCACAGATCGCTCCCAGCCGAGTGACCCCACCCCAGGGGGGAGTTAGCAGGGGGCTGCAGGGCAGGACCGAGGGGAATCAGGAGAGCTGGGGCTGGAGACCAGGACTGGAATGGGGGTGCAGAGCGGGAGTAAAGGGCATGAGAGCAGCTGTTTAGTGGCCAGGTCAGAGAACGTGGCCCTCGTCATTCCCAGGGGCTCAGCACTGATCAGAGATTTCTGATTTGAACACCTTGGTGAGCCAGGCAGAAGCAGCCGTGGGAGAAAACTGTTGGCAAATGGAGCCAGCTGTATATGAAGCAGGGAGGTAGATGCATGGAGAGGTATCACCCTTGATTTGGGGAGCCATAAAGGAGAAGGAGAAATTTCACTCCTATTTCATGGCCTTTTCCTCATGCAAAGCTTTGGAAGTGCAGCTGCTAGCTGTGATGCAAGCCACTGGCTGGGGGAAGCATGGCACAGATTTGTCCTAACCATCCAGGCGATTCACCATCCTCCCTGTAGTTGCACAATCTTCAGAGTCAATGAAAACCATAGCCTTTGGCCGCTCCATTTGTAAGAATTGCTACTGCCACCAGGGCTGCTCCTGGCAGCTAAGAACCAATGCAAACTCCCAGGAGCCTTGCTTCATAGCTGGGAGGTAACACAGCCCAGAGGCGGGTCAGAGGCTCCTGCATTCTAAATCTAGATCCCATACCAACTCCCTACCCTGGGCAAGCCACATCGACCTCTCTGCCTCAGCTTCTCATCTGCGAACAAGTGGAGAGATTCCCTCGTGGTGTGTGTGCATCAGCTCAGCGAAGTAGGTGCCCTTTTACAGAGCAAACAGTCCCTGCAATGTACATGACAAATGTGATCAAAGGTTGAGAAATCCTGACCTGTGAGGAAAGGTTAGAAAAACGGGACAGTCTGGAGAAAAGAAGATCGAGGGGGTGCCTGATAACAGTCTTCAAATCCGTTAAGGGCTGTTACAAAGAGGATGGTGATCAATTGTTTCCATGTCCATTGAAGGCAGGACAAGAAGAAATGGGCTTAATCTGTAGCAAGGGAGATTTAGGTGAAATGTTAGAGAAAATCTTTTAGCCCCCAGGGGAGTTAGGCTGTGGAACAGGCTTCCAAGGGAGGTGTGGAATCCCCAGCACTGGCTGTTTTTACAAACAGGTTGGACGAACCCCTGCCAGGGCAGGTCTGGGTTTCTGTGCTCCTGCCTCAGCACAGGGGGCTGGGCTTGATGACTTTGCCCCCAGCTGATGGGACAGCTGGCCCTTGCAACACTTCGCAAACTCGCTCCCGGCTATGTACAGTTCAGTTACATTTGGGATCCCGGGCAAGGACCCTCTCCAGGATCCTCAGCTGGCCCCAGTGGTGTGTGACTGGGGGGGCCACGTGCTGGCTGAGAATGGGGAGGGGGAGTGACAAAAGCCTATCCCAATATACCAAGGGTGGATCTGCTGCAATGACTCAGTGAGGCCAGGTGACTGGGGAGTGGGGAAGGGGCAGCTGGCACACAGCTGGCTGGGATGGATGAGTGAGGCAGGTGGGGGCGGGGAAGGGGCAACTGGAGCCATCTGGGTGTGGATTAATAGATTCCAAGGCCAGAAGGGACCACGTTATCATCTAGCCTGGCCTCCTGTATCAGACAGGCCAGACAGCTGCCCTGCAACGATTCCTAGGGCGGAGCTGTTAGAAAACGGCTAATCTGGATTTTAACATTACCAGTGATGGCGAACCGTCCACAAAGCTGGGCAAACTGGCCCCGGGGTTAATTACTGTCGCCATTAAAATGTTATATCTGATTTCCAGTCTGAGTTTGTCTAGGGTCATTCTCCAGCCACTGGCTCGTGTTTAGATCTTTCCTGGCTTGACTGAAGAGCCCATAATTAAATATTAGTCCCCCCTGAACTTTCTCCTCGTTCAGCTTTGTTGAGCTGTGTGAATCTATCACTCTAAGGCAGGTTTTCTAATCCTTTAATCATTGTGGTGGCTCTTCTCTGACCCCTTCCAATCTTTGAATTGTGGGCACCAGAACTGGGCCCAGTATTACAGCAACCATCGCACCAGTGCCAAATCCAGAGGTAAAATCACCTCTCTGCTCCTACTTGAGATTCCCCGGGTAATGCATGAACGAGTGCAGGCTGTAGAGCTGGGGATGGTGGAAGGGTAGCTGGCACGGGGCGGATGAGTGAGGCTGATGGGGATGGGCTAGGGGCAGTTGGCATGGAGCTGGGTGGCAGGGATGAGGAAGGTTAGCAGGGCTGTGGGTGTGGGAGGGGCAGTTGGCACTGGGTCAGTTAAGGACAGATGGACAGTCTTTGGAACCATCCCTGTTGCTGGGTTTGTCCTGCTGCCACAGCCTGCATGCCGCCTCTTGCCTCCGCTCATTCCAGGGGGATTTGATATTCGTTCTCCGCAAACACACCTGGTTTCTTGTACATTTCCACAGAGATCAGTACAGTCATTCTTGCACTGTGTCATGGAAACATGGCCTCTGTTGGAGACCCCAGGCCAAGATCACACCCATGTTCTTTGCAGCTGGGTTTGGTGCCAGGGCTAGAAACCGTCACAAACACATAGACCAAAGCAAAGGCCTCGGAGTAACATGCACCCACTGTGAGCCCAGGAAAGGCCAAGATGCTGACAATGGGTACAGCCCATTGCCAGTGGACCAGCAGATCCAGGGAAAAACTAGATGCAGGATGCCTCTCCAGGGATTATTGCTCCAAGGAGCTGGGATCTCCTTGCTCCCCGTCCGGAAGGTCTTGCATGTACCCTGCCCTCACACAGTGTGGCTCTAGTGCTGAGCTCATGTGCTGCTCAATGCCTTCCCGATAAGGGAGCTGACACTGGGTGACCCAGCCAGGGTGTTGCACCAAGGTCCTTCCATTGCCCTTGCTGGCCCCGGCCTGCTCAGGGCTGGGATCCCTGCCCAGAGAAGACATTGGGATGTTGCCCCAGCTCCTGGAGTCTTCTTCTAATGAGGCAGCGTTGCAAAGCTGCCATGGTACCTCTGCATCCACTGACGGCAGCCCACAGCCATGGAATCCGCCCAGGACAGGGACGTGTCGAGCCTCCTCAGTGCCCTGTTCTCCAGCGAGTCTGGGATCCCAACTGCCTCTTCCTGGTTCCCCCCTTCAGTGCACCTTTGGTGTGTCCACATCTTCTTCATCCACCTCGCCCCTTGGTCTCCCCCTGCAGGCCTCCCCATGCTCATGCCCTGGGATTCCCCATTGCTTACTACCCCCAGCTGCCCACGTCTCACTTCCCCATCAGGGGCTGCATGGAAGCAGCTGCCTCTCGGCCTGCAGATACCGGGGAGGAGGCAACACAGCCCCAGTAGGGTTAGCGGCCTCCAGTGGCCAGACGCAGGAGTGGGCCCGGGACTTGCGTGCCCAGAACGGCACTGCTGGCAAGAGGAGAGGTGGCTCAGTGCTGGCTCTGGATCCACAGGCTAGACCGTGCTTTCTAGCTCCCTGCCCCTGAGCAGAGGGGCACTAAGCCAGCACCTTCACACTCAGCCAGGGGAGGGTGAGTCTATCCCCCCTTGATCTTGAAAGAGTGCCCGCCTGGTTCAGAACAGCACATCGACAAGCAGCCCGAGCCCTAGGCTTATCAGAGCTGGGAGCTTTCCAGGAGGTTCCTTTCCACCTGCCCTGCTTGCTTCTTCCCCAGCTGGGAATAGTTTCAAGTTGATTTCACTTTCAGGGGCTCATGCGCGGCCCGAGGCTGCAATGTGTGGGTAGCAAATGCTGCAGGGGAAGCGTTAAATCCAACCTGAAAGCTATGTACATGGAAATGAGAACGCCTAATACTAATGAGAACATGGTCACAGTGGGGCTCATGAAACCGCCCCGCTGCTATAGAAAATCAAGGCATCGGAGGGCAGGCAGCTTCTTTGGAGAGCATTTGTGTCAGTCTAAGGCAGGGATTCTCTGCGCGGGCGTCGGTGCCCCCCTGGGCTCTCTGTGGGGCTGTCTCCGAGTGGGGGAGCTCAAATCCTGATGGGGAAAAGCACGAGAAGCCCGGCTCTCAGCTTGAGGCTAGCGCAGGCTGATGCTTTTTCACCCTTCAGCCTCTCTAATGGTTCCTTGTGGTTTTCTCTGAGGCAGATGAGAAAGCTGAAGGGTTTGTGGAAGGGCTGGTGTGTGCGGGTGCAGATGCCATTGTCACAGGCACCTGTTTAGTTCTCTCTGAAGCCAGTGCCTCCCAAGCTGGCAGAGGTGCAGCTCCTTGGGAGCCGTGCAGACTTCACACGAGCAGCGGCAGGGAGAGTCCCAGTCTGGAGATCCGGAGGAAAACCTGAGCAGACACAAAAGGACAGAGCAGGAGAGAATGGACGATTCAGGGGGGAAGCCAAGGTGAAGCTCTCATCCCTGGCTGTCAGCACTGTCCAAGCACCTGATCAGCAGCCTGGAATTTCCAGTGTGGACGTGTGACCAGATTGGCCAGGATGGTTCCTAAGTGCCATGGGCAAATCCTTCTTAGCTCCTGGGCTGCTGACCCGATGGCCTGTGATGTGCAGTCCTTGGGCAATAATAAGGGCGGGGGGCCAGTGCGGTACCAGTTGCACTCGGGTGGTCCCTCTCCCTACACCCAGCCGCAGGAAACCTGTGCAAGGGGAAAGTGGCGGGAAGGAAACAAACTGCAGAGAAGGGGGTTGGAGGCTGCCCTGGTGAATCCCATGCTCCGGTCCTTGCTTTGGATCTGAGTCCAGCCCCAGCAGGAACTGGGACTGGGTTCTGTGGGGCCGAAGCAGCCCAGATCTCATTAATTCCCCCTTTCCTGCCACTTAACCAATCACCCCCTCACAAGCTCTTCTTTCCCAAGCTTTGTCTCCAGCGCCAAGTCTCCTGAGCTGAATGGCACAGCAGGGCGGGCAATGGGCAGGCACAGCCGGGGGAAGGACCAGAGAAAATAGAGGTGGGAAAGCTCAGCGAGGTCACCTAATCCATCCCCTGGGCCAGATTGCTCTATTCTCCTGGGCTTTGTGCAGACAATGAGCCTGTTTCCTGTCCTGCGATGCAGGGGGAGCCGGCTGGTTATTCCTGGCGCCAGGCCCGGTCAGGAGCTGGGGCTGAGCAAGTGACAAGGGAGCTCAGTGGGGCAGAGGCTTTGGTGCCCGCTGCTTTCACAGCCAGTGCTGAGCATGCAGGGAGGCCACGTTCCTGCGCCAGGTCACCATGCAGCAAGGCCCAGAGGGGCAGGGCGGAGGATACTGCAGTGACAAGGCTGGCCCCCCAAGACCCTGCACCCACAGAGCACTTCCGCAGCTGGCTGTTTGTCCACAGGAGCCGTAGGAGTTCTCACTGCCTGGTGAGTGAACGTCCCTCCCTCCTGCTTCCCAGCCAGGCAGTATCCGGGCCAGCTGCTGTGCAAAGTGAGGGGTGGGGAGGAGCAGGGGTGGCAATGACACTGCTGCTGCCTTCAAAGCCTTTTTGCTTCCCTGGCTGTTCTTGCCTACTCCCCAGAATGCTGTCATGCAGCCTTTAGAAACCCACTCGGATCAGCCTGGGCTTGGCAGCAGAGCAGGCAGGTCCCCTGCCAGAAACCGCTCCTGGAGTTAGTTGGAACCATCACCCCCGAGCTCTGCACACTAGAGGGCTACAAGTGTCTTTGGAGAGGAGAGGAGAGACCATCTGTCTCCTCTGCCCAGCATCGGAGCAGGATGGACCAGGGCAGCGGCTCTCCCGCTCAATTCCCCAGCCGTTGCAGTGGAGTTGATGAGCCAGCTCCAGTTTGAATGTTAAGCAAAACAATGATCGGCCAAGAGCGAATGTGGCACTGTCCATGCTGATGTGAGCACGCAGCCTGGGTAGCACCAGCCACAAGGCGCATCTCCTGCCGGGGATGCCAGGCCCTTCTCAGAGGCATGTGGCCAGAGAGGCACTGCTTGCAGGCCAGGCTGTGCCAGCTGCTCCCCGTGCCCTGCCCTCCCTTGGTTGGTGCCTGCCCCTACTCTCTGTCAAATGCATGCTTACCCAGGTGGGATCCCTGGGTCACTTGGACAAAGGGTTTTCAGCCTGTTATATGCCAACAGGCCACGAACTGCCTCCTCTGAGACCAGTCACGCCAGCCTCCTGGCACTGGTTCTGCCCTGACCGGATGGCTGGAGAATTGGGCCTAGTGGATTGTGGCTGATGTGCTTCCCTGGGACAAACCATCAGCGGAGTGTGAACTCAGGGAATGCCAGGATGCTGCCTCCCCCAGGAGACTGGTAACTCACCGCACGCTGCTCGCCACCTTGTCTGCATGCCCTGGCTGCAGGGGCACTGCCATGTGGTGTGGGGGAGAAAGCGTCAGCCATCACCTCTTGTCTTCTGCCCTCCCAGTGCTCTGTTGTTCTCACTAAATAGAGGATTAAGAGCTGCACTAATCCTCTAATCCCCTAATCCCCTGCATTTCCTGCCTGCCAGGTGTGGCATTTATCACCACCCCCTAGCTATCTGTCTGTCCATCGGCTTGTCTGTCTAACCTGTGGTGTTCCCTGATGGCAGCTCCCTGGCAGCCCCGACCAGCCATTCGGGAATGATGCTGCAAGGCTGCCTCTCCCGTGTCACTCACCTGCAGCCCAAATGGCTGTCAGAGGCACAAGTGAGGCGCGAACCAGCCAGTGCCACTCACGCGGCATAATGAAGAGCGCTCCAGATCAGCAGGGAGCCTTCACCTGTGCCGGGAGGAGAAGGGAGCCAATGGACACCACAGCCAACGGTAACCGCTCACCCAACCAAGCTGGAGAGAACATGGGGCGTCCCTGGGAGCAGCCTCCTTCCCCTGGGAGGGCTCTGGGTCGTGCATGGCAGGGGGCTGCCCTCCAAAGGAATTTTCTCAGCTCTAATCCTTGCCTTGATACTTGGGATTTAATCAGCACTGAAATAAGCAGCTTTTTCTAAGGCAGAGAAGAGCAGAGGCTCAATAGGAATTAATTTGCCTAATTAGTGTCTTTGGCGAGTTCTCCCTCCCGCACCTGCCCGGTGGGAGAACTGCATGTGTGGGATGGCTGCCCACACAGGCCCTTCCCTGAGCACAGCCCCACCTCCGTGAGGCATGGTTAGAGCCTCTCTTGCAGGGATCAGGTGGCTGTCGCAGGGTCTGGCACAAGCATTTGTGCCCCTCAGCTAGCCACGTGCTGCCCGCCAGCTGGTTCCTTTCCCCACTGGGCCATGTCGTGCTGCCATCACAATGGAACGGGGTCAGGATCTACCATGTGGCTGCTCTGCAGAGTGTGCCCACCTAGGTCCATGCTGGCATGTGGAAGCCAAGAGGCCTCATGCTGCTGTTGACGTGTGAGAACCAGGCCGGGTGAGGAGCACCAGAGCCTGTTGTGCCTTTGCCCAAGTGGCTGCTGGTGGCTGCTCCCTTTTGGCTCACTTGCCAGCCCACAGGCGGAATTCCAGACCCAGGGGGCGGAGGCGCATTGGGCCAATGCCGGGCTCCCTCTGGCCCTTGGCGTGGTGCTGAGTCAGTGGGCTGGTGCCAGGACAGCCCTGTGTCGAGGCGCAGAGCGGGTGGCTGACAGGAAGAGGAACGGGTTTAATCACGCTGCTTACAGGGCAGCAGCTGAAGTTTCGTGTAAGTTATGATAGCAACAGTTTGCACAAAAATTGTATTTCCAAGCTTCATTGACTGGCTTAATGAGCATCTTTGCGTGTCAGATATGAAATTAAGAAATTAAAGAGCTGTTTCGGTGTGTATAGACCCCTTCCCTTGCGCCGGGACCATGTCCTCCAGATCAATCAGCAATGTGCCTCTAGAAAGGAGGGGGAAAGCCTTTGATTTTCTGTCACAGGGGAGTGAATCTCATTCATGTTTTGTTAAAAGGCACGAGATGAGTGCTGTCCTCCACCTCTGCCCGCTGCCTTCCCTCTTCTGCCCAGCGGAGGACAGAGCCAGCTGCCCCGGGGGGCAAAATCCCAGGCAGCACCAGGGTTTCAGGGACTGGGATGCTCCACACAGTCCCTGTTGCTGTCCAAACTCATCAAATTTCTCATTGCTCTTCAAGCCAGGTTCCCTGGTGTCTCCTTTCTGGCAGCTGGATGGAGGCCCCAAGGGCCTTGGCTTTCTCCTGCCAGTTGATATGTCCTGGGGCCTGGGCAGATGCTGGTACAGATGGTGTCCGACGTCCGTGGGAAACGGACAAGGCTAGTCTGAGGCATACCCAAGAGTGCAGTGGGGTTCACAGCACAGCTACTGTGCAGAGAGAATGGGGGCTGGACCAAGCAGTGAGGAGCTGCCCATGCAACATGGACAGTGCGGAGAACAGGTCTTCAGGGTTGAGAGAGGGGACCCCCAGCCTGTTTGAGATGCCCACAGCAACAGCCAGCATGCAGCCCATGCCAGTTTGCCTGTGCTCAGGGCAGAGTAGCCGAGGCACCACTGGCTCAGGCTCCAGATAGCAGGGGCTGGGTGCAGAGCCAGGTGGTGTTTACTGCCCATGTGCCCATGCAAAAAATAATCTTGGGCCCTCCGGGAATCACATCACAAGCTTCCCCCTCCCTCCACAGCCCCTAGTCCTGGACACTCCCCTGGCTCCCTGCACCCTGCCATGGGACTGAACCCCACCCAAGCCCAAAGCTAGCAGAGCATCAGAGTCTGGGCCCAGGACAGGCAGAAATTCACATGGTGACTCCTGCAGAGGGCTGATCGAGTAGCTTGATGGCAGGACTGCAAATGTCAGGGCACGGGATGGCAGAGCCTTATGGCATGTCTGGGGCTGCCCCCCCCATGGTCACAGACTTACATGGTTGTAACACAGCTCGCGCCATGACGTGGACACCAGTGGTCTCTGAACTGCACTAGAGGGGCACAGACAGCATGGCCTGGCCTGGAGCAGCCAGTGGAGGACAGCTGTGCTCGCAACAGCCCTCTGCAGCCAGGCTGGGCTGGAGATGGAGAGCGGTGGCCTCGCAGATCTCTCACTGTCTGGCTCAGGCTCTGGAGTGGACCCATCATGGCTGCGTCTGCATCATACCATCGCCTCCATAAACTGATCAAGCTCAGTCTTGAAGCCAGCTAGGTTTTTGCCTCCATTGCTCCCCTGGGGAGGCTGTTCCAGAACTTCACTCCTCTGATGGTTAGAAACCTTGGCCTAATTTTAAGCCTAAACTTGTGGATGGCCAGTTTATATATACAGACTTGGTTTGATTTTGTTGCAAACAGTTTAGTCCATTCCCTACATCAAACTAAGATAGGAGAGCAAACTGGTCACTCCCTGCAATGGCCAGGACCTTACTCCAGCTCCCCTAGCAAAGGGCATCACCTCGCCATCCCCTCCAGAGCCCACGCCCTCCCTGACGGGCTTCCCAAACCCAGCCCAGCCCTGGACGTTCACTAAAGTGGCTTTTAGTTTTGAGAAAGAGAAAGAACAGAATAGGCAAGAAAAAAGTGGAGTCCCCAGGGGAGAACGTGGTGTGTGTGTGTCTCCTGTGTGCCATGCTGCATGTGCAAAATGGCAGTGTCCTGCAGACCAACAGGGATGGAAGGGTGCAGTTCTTCATGAGCTAGATCACACTGTGTTACACAGACAGGCCTAAGCAGGTGTATTATCCCTGAGTCTAATCGTCTTCTCCATATTTCACTGAAGGGAGTTATGTGTGGTCTCTGCTGACAGCTAAGATGTCATGGTTATTGCGAGATGTTTGTACAGGAAACAATTTTTGAGCCATGTGACATGTAGGTTATTATAGTCCAAATCTGGCAGGAGTGAAATCAGGAGAATCAGAGAACCATAGAAGTTTAGAGACCTCAGGAAGTCATCTAGTCCAACCCCCTGCTTAAAGCAGGACCAACCCCAATTAAATCATCCCAGCCAGGGCTTTGTCAAGCTAAGCCTTAAAAACCTCTAAGGATGGAGATACCACCACCTCCCTAGGTAACCCATTCCAGTGCTTCACCATCCTCCTCGTGAAAAAGTTCCTCCTAATATCCAACCTAGACCTCCCACACTGCAACTTGAGACCATTGCTGCTTGTTCTGTCATCTACTACCACTGAGAACAGCCTAGCTCCATCCTCCCTGGAACCCCCCTTTAGGTAGTTGAAGGCTGCTATCAAATCCTCCTCACTCTTCTCTTCTGCAGACTAAACAAGCCCAGTTCCCTCAGCCTCTCTTCAGAAGTCATCTGTCCCGGCCCTCTAATAATTTTCATTGCCCTCTGCTGGATTCTCTCCAATTTGTCCACATCCTTTCTGTTATGGAGTGCCCAAAACTGGACACCATACTCCAAATGTGGCCTCACCAATGCGAATACAGGGGAATAATCATTTCCCTCGATCTGCTGGCAATGCTCCTACTAATGCAGCCCAATACACCATTAGCCTTCTTGGCAATAAGGACACACTGTTGGCTTATATCCAGTTTCTTTTCCACTGTAACCTCCAGGTCCTTTTCTGCAGAACTGCTGCCTAGCCAGTCAGTAGCAGTGTATGGGATTCTTCCATCCTACGTGCAAGACTCTGCACTTGATCTTGTTGAACCTCAACAGATTTCTTTTGGCCCAATCCACCCATTTATCTAGGTCACTCTGTATCCTATTCCTACCTTCCAGGATATCTACCACTCCGCCCCAGCTTAGTGTCATCTGCAAACTTGCTGAGGGTGCAATCCACCCCATCCTTCAAATCATTAATGAAGATGTTGAACAAAACCAGCCCCAGGACTGACCCCTCGGGCACTCCGCTTGATACCAGCTGGCAACTAGACATCGAGCTGTTGATCACTACCCATTGAGCCTGATGATCTAGCCAGCTTTCTGTCCACCTTATAGTCTATTTATCCAACCCATATTTCTGTAACTTGCTGCAGGAATACTGTGTGAGACCATATCAGAAGCTTTGCTAAAGTCAAGATATGTCATGTCCAGCACTGAGCAGTGGGGGCTGAGAGCTGACCCACAACAAGAGCACATTGAGCACTCCTGGAGCACTGTCTGGGCTAGCTGCATGCCAGAGATTTACAAAGACAAAGGAACCCCAGGAGAGAGCTTGGAAGAAGGGGCCCCATGGCTTGCAGCTGTGTTAGAGGAGAAGAAATGGTGCGAGTCACTCTCCGTGACAGAGGGAGCTGGCCCATGAAAAGCAGGTCCTACCTAGCTCTCCAAACTGGAGAAGCGCTGCATGAATTACCCAGTGGGTCAGAAACACCCCGTTGGACAGGAAAGTGACTTATTGATACGTACGTTCGTGTTATGGGCTTCTTTTAACTGTAACCAGAGTTGTGGCCTTGCCTTTTATTTTAATCTTTATCTCAAGCTTTGTTAAATAAACATCAGTTTGGTTTTCTGTACCCCTGTCTCAGCGCCTGGTGCTAAGGACAGCGTGGAACTGAGGAAAAGCCAGTGAAGTGGAGTGCCCTGCTTCCCCAGGACCAGTGACTCGGAGGACACTGTGGGTGTCCAGGAGACAGGGAACTGGGCACTTGTGTGTCACAAGCTAGCCTGTGTTGCCAGTAGTCAGTGGCTGGGGAGAGTTTCCTATGGTGGGCACAGACAGGGCTCCCTCCTGCTGCAAGCAGGTGGCAGAGATTCACCCCAGACACCTCGGATAATGCTGAAACAATGTCACATGCTGCCCTTGTGAAGAGTTGTACGGCTGAGCCAGTCAGAAAGGAGAGACAGAGCTGGGTGTCGCCTGTGACCTATTGGCATTCACCCAGTTTGGCTTCTTATAGCATGTTGAATACCATGTTGTGGAGCTCTGGGCCTTGCGGGTATCCCCAGCCAGGCTGCTGCCCGGGATGACCCTTTGGCTTTGGTCTGAGAGGAAGGACCCGGAGCTGCTTTGGGATGTTCCACTCACCCCTGCAGCCTCTGGGAGATGGGATAAGAGCAACAGGATGTGACAGGTTGACGATATCCTGCAGTAGCCTGAACAAACCTTCTGGAGTTAAGAGAAACTTTATTGAATGATGTTAAACCTTACTGAATGTGGGTTAACACCACTCTGAAGTTCATTGTCTCACCGATGCTATGGTGAACTTGCATGGAATTTAGGGAATTTCTTTAGCAGGAAGACAAGATTAATGCAACCTCTGGAAGTTCAAAGGCCTTTTGGGAACAATATGTGGGAATGGATTTCCTTAGGAAATACCGTGAGGTGAGGGGAATGCAAACATTCCCCCTTCAAAGACAACCTTAGGACAAATTCTCATGGGAGAGAAACCCTTTGTGCATTAACTACCTGCTTTTGGAAACTCTGGCTGAAAGCCCCCTTAACTGTATGTGAGCAGGGTCTGAATGAGCTCTCCTCTGACATCTACTGATGAGCTGGGGAAGAGGCCTTCAGAAGCTGACCTTGTTTGCACGGACACACCCACCCTACCTAAATGCTCAGCTGCTTTGCCCAAATGATCATTTTAGGCTGATGTTGGATCACAAGTCACATCGTTATTGGTACTGAAGGTCTGTTATCCTTGTTGTGTGAATCAAGAGCAACAGCACTAAGCTTGGCATATCCTGATTGAGGGACTTACCCTCAACTGAACTGCATCGCTCAGTCGGGGACATGAGTGCCAAATGGCAGTGGAGTTTGGGAGAGGGTATGAGCACCAGCACTAGTGAATAAAACATGACTGAGAGTCTTGTTACATACCAGAGAGCTGAAATCACTGATAACCAGTGCTAAACATTAGCCCTGTGTTGGGACAGCGTCTCTGATGCAAGAGATGGCCCAGTGTGCATTAACAGTGAGGATCCCCCACTAGCAGCTGAGATCACTGAGAGTGTGTGTTAGGTGGTGGGACCTCAGTACACTTGGTGTGCGGTGGTGCAGCCGTGTGGCTGGCAGGGTGGCTAGCAGGAGAAAGCAGAAAGCAGCTGGCAGAATGGTCTGTGGTTGGCAGGGCAGCCGATGAAGTGAGCAAGGCGCCTTCTCTCCCTCTTCCCCAGCGGGGGGGGGAGGGGCTGAACTCCCCAGATGCACCTCTGAACTCTGACCAAGGACAACTACTGAGAGTTGGGGGAGAGGCACATTAAAGGAACTTCTGGTTGCTGGACTTAAGAACCTGAGGCAAATGGAAACTGCCCCCCGTACTCTGGAGTGGGGGTTTTGCTCACGGTGTTGTGCCTGTGAATACTGCTTGCGGCGTTTTCCCAAGTCAAAGCCAGGTCACTTTCCCCCTTTTAGTAACAGTCTCTTTCCTACACTCAGTGCCTGTGCTTGGGAGAGGGGACGTGTTGCCCCTAGAGGCACCCCGGGGTGGTGTGTGATTGCCAGGTTACTGGGAGGGGCTTGAGCCGGTTTGGTGTTGTGCAGTTGAAAGGAACCCCCTGGACATCGACCCCAGTCCTGGATGCTGTGAAGCCAAGAAGGAGAAGGTGACACATAGAACTGGAAGCTGAAGAGGGTGGGAGCGTGCTTGTGCTGAACTGATGCTCCGCTGAGCTTGTAATCAGAAGGAAGCCCCTCAGGTGAGGTGTTCGGGGCCTGCTCTTGCCAGAGTCCGGGAGAGAGGTGGGATGAGCTCTGAGCAGCTTTATTAGCTCATGTGTAGGTTCTTTTAGGGTTTAAATAAGTTTGCACTGCAATGTTTTACCTAAAGCAGGCTTGTGGCGAAAGAGCCGATGATAACTTATCCCTGTAGCAATTACACTTTTATCCACCTTGGAAGAGAAAGCCAGCAGGTGGCCGAGGGCACCTGCCTGTGCTGAGAATGACACAACTGGGAATGGTGCAGCCTGGTTGGGAGGGAAAGAGGCGGGTCTCCACCTACGAGAGGAGATTGCTGGGGAGCCAGCAGCGAGAGAATGGGCACCCTGGCTTGGCCACTGAGAAATCCAGGTGCAGGTGCCCTGAGACACGACATAGCTGAGTGGCAATATCACACGCTGAGTGAGTCTGGCTAGGGTTCCCTTGTCTGGGGGCAGAGCAGGGCCGTTTGCCAGTGCAGCGGGAGTGGTCTCTGTGTGGGCAAGAGGGGCACAAATCATCAGACCATCTCCCACAGGGCAGCGTTTGTTGACAAGCCCGGCGTGGCTGTGCTAGAAGCCAGTGTGCAGGGTGCTAGTGTGATGAAGTGGAGATATTCTTGGGGTTTTCTCTGCGTGCTGTGTGTGTGCCTCCATTTCCCCATATGTTACTCATGTATTTCGTTGATGGCACCCGAGTGTGTGATCATTGCACAGGACACTAGAGGGCAGGTGGGCCTTCCCCAGCCACACGTACATAGAGAAGAGCTAGGACCCCCTGTGCTGGCCCAACCAGCTGTAACAGGTTGGGGCAGGCAGAGAGAGGAGGGGATAGACACCTTGCCTGGGAAGGAGACAAAGGACTGGGGAGGGGCAAGGGAACTGCTCTGGGGGTGTGTGGCTTGCTGGAAGGTCAGTCCTCCGTAAGGGGGCTTGGGAGCAGGGTCTGAAAAAGGGCTCTGAGGCTCCCTAACTGGTTGATGCTGTAACTTCTAATTCATCTGCTAAGAAAGTCTTTCTATGCTGAAATCCTGAGAAATGATAAACTCGTCTAACTTCCACAGTGGCTGTGAATTGCTTCTGACTGCAAAGCGGGTGCCTGGCCCTTCGGGGGCGTGTAGGAGCTCCCCAAAGTCCAGGTTAGGTGGACTCACAGGGACAGCTCGGGCAGAGCAGGGGTGCTGAATGCTCCGAGGCCAGAGTCAGGAGGTGGCTGCACTGATGTGTGGAGACCTGGGAAGGGGAGGGAGACTCCGAGCACTAGAGACCTGACTGGCTGCACCCATGTGGCTCCAGAGCATGGTTCCAGGGAACGCCATCACACCTAGAGAGGCCCAGCCAGCTGCAAAGGGACTCCCAGCCTCCCTCCCCTCCACCTTCCTCTCCTCTCTCTTGTTCCCAAAGCTCCCCAAGTCTAGGGGGGGAAAGAGACTTTTTAATCTGCCTGTCAGAGCAAGAAAATCCACCCTGGGTGGCCCCTCAGCAAGCCATCCATCTTCCCCTCACTGCACCAGCCGCCCTTCTCCAGCTTTGAGGGACGTTTCAGCAAACAGCTTCATTTGGCACTAATATGAGTTGAGCCATTGTTCAGTTTGGCACCTATTGATTCACGGCATCATGGCCCATCATTCACTTTGGCTTTGCCAGTTTTATTTATTATCATTCTTATTTTAAAGAATAAATCTGCAGGTGCTAAAACTGCCCTGGCAGCTGGCCTGGGGTGCATGGCAGGCCAGGAGCCTCCCAACGGGCCAGTCAGCGCCCTGACTCAGGAAACATCTCAAAGCTCCTGCCACAGGCTGCTGGTGACTGATCCTCCAGTGCCAGTGCTCCAGAGCCTGTGTGACGAAGTGGAGATATTCTTGGGGTTTTCTCTGAGTGCTGTGTGTATGCCTCAGTTTCCCCATATGTTACTCACGTATTTCAGTGATGGAACCCAGGTGTGTGATCATTTCAGAGACCACCAGAGGGCGGATAGGCCTTCCCCAGCCACACATATGCAGACCTAGCCAGGACCCCCTGCCCTGGCCCAACCAGTTGCAACAGTTTGTGGCAGGTGGAGATCAAGAGGAGTGGGCACCTTGCCCATGAAGGAGACAAAGGACTGGGGAGGGGCAAGGGGATGGCTTGGAGAAGGGGGTGATGGGCTGCCTGGAAGGAAGAATCAGTGCCCCATGGGGGTTCGCTGGGAGCCCAAGGATGGGGGCTCTGGGTCTTCTTGTGTGGTCATTGCTGTAACTCCTAATTAATCTACTAAGCAAAGTCTGTCTGCGCTGTGATCCTGAGATCTAATAAACCCTTCCGACTTCCGCTGGCTATGAATTGCTTCTGACTGCAAGACGAGGTGCCTGGCCCTTTGGGGCCATGGAAGAACTCCCCGGGGTCCCATCCAAGGGGCCCCACAGGGGGAGTTCTGGTGGAGCAGGGGTGCTGGACCCTCTGAGGCCACAGTCAAGAGGAGGCTGCACTGGTGCGTGGCGACCCGAGGGCAGACTCTGAAGTACTAGACTCTGACTGGCTGCATCCCGAGTGGTTCCCGAGCACGGTGCTGATGGGACTTTGCCACAGCCTGTCACTCTGCCCGGGCCAGAGACAGGTCTCTGCCTTCAGGGATGTAAAGGGAGCACACATCATGGAGAGGATCTGCCCCTAGAGGCCCCAGGATACCCCATTGCTCCAAAAGCCCTGGCTGCATCTTGCTGCATGGTATTGATGCCCTGTGGAAGTGGGCAGAGTGGGCAGAGGGGGGCAAAGCAAACAGCTCACGGATTGCCATGCCAGGGGCCTAGGATCCCTGCTTCAGACTCTGCAGTCATCACTGTTCCCTTTCTGCGTCGTCCTCTCCTCCTCTGCCACAGCTAGCATGGGGACTGGAGGATGGGGAGGGCATGTGAACCAGAGCTGCCCAGCCCCCTCCAATGGGGCTGCCCCAATGGGAGAACATCCCATCCCGCAGCTTCTCACACAGCCAGCAGGCAGCGCTGACGGGCTCGGCCTGGGGACATGGCAGGGGCATTCCCTGGCACCCTGTACTGGAAATGTCTGTCTGCAAGCCCCCTTGACCTGGGACCTCCACCAGCTCAGCAACACGGTCCCTAGCAGGCATTGGTGTCCTCGCCACCTGTCACCACGGCAGCAGCTTTGTCTCAGGGTCTGGCTCCACTGCAAGCAGAGCTGTGACTGCAGGACGCAGTCTAGCGAGCCTGGGGTCCAGCGCTGCCAAGCTGAGCTGCACCGGTTTCAGCATGGGCTAGCCACGCCAGGGATAGGAGGGTCCGGGGCCCACCGGGCCAGCCCATGCTGCGGCCTACGCACAGCGCAAGCACGCCTCAGCTTGCAGTGCAGAGACAGCCACAGCAGGAGTGGGTGGGGCTGGGGCGACAAGGGGGCCAAACCCAGGTTGGTGTAAGGAGCTGCGAACCCCTGGGAGTGCGTGGCCCTTGAGTGCAGCAAGGCTAAGCTGGGGGAGACTGGGGGCCAGGCCAGCCCCAGGGGACGTGATTGTGCAGGGTGGGAGGTATGATGCCCACATAGAGCGTGGGGGAGATGAAGGCGATACAGTGGGGCTGCTGTTTGGCTGGAGCAGCCTGGGGGGGGCTGTTAAGCACCTTGGGGGGGGCAGGGCTGCAATTAACTCCTGCATTACTAAGCTGGATGAGGCACCTCGCTGCGGCAGCTCCATAACGCAAGCCCCACACCAGGGGCGGGGAGAGGGCACGACCATGGGTGGGCAGGCCAGCCGGCCCCTTCCCCCACAGCCCCTCAACTGCTGGCTGGCTGCTGCCCCTGTGCCTCCGCACTAAACATCTCATTAAAGGGACTCACGGGGCTGCCGAGCTGGCGTTTACCAGCCATTTGTTCCAGCAGCTCAGGCAGGCAGCGAAGGTCGCTGGATCTTCAATTATGAGGAGGCAAGTGACAGGCGCAGTGGGTGGAGGGGGCCGCGGTGAAGGCCTGCGGGCAGACAGCTAAGGAGAGAGTCTGGCCCAGGATAATGAGGGAATGCTGCTGCCCTGAGGTCCCTGGAAGATGAGACAAACCTTCTCTGCTCTGTTTTCTGCACCTCTCACCTGGGTGCTGCCCCCTCCCTGGCAACTGCCAACCTGTCCATCCCGGTTGCTCTTTTCTGTCCCTTCTCAGGCTTGTACTTGCTGGCCAGGTGCCACTGGGGACACCTAGCTGATGCCCATCCTATGCAAGCTGCCATGAGCCCAGGAGAGCCATGGCTGCAACGCCATAAGTCGCTCAGTCTGCCGGTCCAGGCCAGTTCCCTCCGTAATGAACACCTCCAAATTAAACCCTGCTTGTCCAAGCTACTCCGGAGCATCCATGGGAGACAGAGCAGCACAGAGCTCATGGGAGTGCAGGTGGGAGAAGAAATAGGGGCAAGGAGGAGGGCAGGCAAATGCTAGAAGTCTAAATACTAAGATGGGTGAACGTGAGTGCCTGATATTAAATGAGGAGACCAATATAACAGGCATCATAGAAACTTGGTGGAATGAGGATAATCAATGGGACACAGTAATACCAGGGTACAAAATGTATCAGAAGGACAGAATAGGTCGTACTGGTGGGGGAGTGGCACAATATGTGAAAGAAAGCAGAGAGTCAAATGAAGTAAAAATCTTAAATGAATCAAACTGTGCCATAGCATCTCTCTGGATAGTAATTCCATGCTTGAATAATAAGAATATAGCAGTAGGGAGATACTACCGATCACCTGACCAGAATGGTGACAGTGACTGTGAAATGTTCAGAGAGATTAGAGAGGCCATAAAAATAAAAAAGTCAATAATAACAGGGGATTTCACCTATCCCCATACTGACTGGGTACATGTCACCTCAGAGCTAAAGTTTTTTGACACCATAAATGACTACTTCTTGGAGCAGCCAGTCCTCAAACCCACAAGGGGAGAGGAAATTCTTGATTTAGTCCTAAGCAGAGAACAGGACAGGATCTGGTCCAAGAGGTGGATATCACTGAACAGCTCAGTAATAGTGACCATAACATAATAACATTTAAATCCCTTGGGGGGGAGGGGGAGAGCAACACCAAAAAAATAAAAGGTACAGTCCCAAAAGTGAAATCCCTGCAAGCTGCGTGGAAACTTTTTAAGGACACCATAATTGAGGCTCAATTTAAATGTACACCCCAAATTAAGAAATATAGTAAGAGGCCACAAAAAGCGCCACTGTGGCTAAAAAACAAAGTAAAAGAAGCAGTTAGAGGCAAAAAGGCATCCTTTAAAAAGTGGAAATTAAATCCTATCAAGGGAAATAGAAAGAACTCTGGCAAGTGAAGTGTAAAAATATAACTAGAAAGGCCAAAAATTTTTTGAAGAACAGCTAGCCAAAGTCTCAAAAAGTAACTGCAAAATTTTTTAAGTATATCAGAAGCAGGAAGCCTGCTAGCAATCGAGATGCTCAAGGAGCACTCAAAGAAGATAAGGCTATTGTGGAGAAACTAAATGAATTCTTTCCATCAGTCTTCACGGCTGAGTATTTGAGGGAGATTCCCAAACCTGAGCCATTCTTTTTAGGTGACAAAACTGAGGAGCTGTCCCAGATTGAGGTGTCATTAGAGGAGATTTTGGAACAAATTGATAAATTAAACAGTAATAAATCACCAGGATTAGATGGTATCACCCAAGAGTTCTGAAGGAACTTAAATGTGAAATTGCAGAACTACTAACTGTTGTATGTAACCTGTCATTGAAATCAGCTTCTGTACCAGATGGCTGGAGTATAGCTAATATGATGCCGATATTTTAATGTTTCCAGAGGTGATCCCAGCAATTACAGGCCTCTAAGCCTCACTTCAGTACCAGGCAAACTGGTGGAAACTATAGTAAAGAACAGAATTATCAGACACACACAGATGAACACGATTTGTTGGGGAGGAGTCAACATGGTTTTTGTAAAGGGAAATCATGCCTCACCAATCTATTAGAATTCTTTGAGGGTGTCAGCAAGACTGTGGCCAAGGGTGAGCCAGTGGATATAGTGGACTTAGATTTTCAGAAAGCCTTTGACAAAGTTCCCTCACCAAAGGATCTTAAGTACAGTAAGCCGTCATGGGATAAGAGGCAAGGTCCTCTCCTGTATCAGTTACTGGTAAAAAGGCAGGAAACAAAGGGTAGGAATAAATGGGCAGGTTTCAGAATGGAGAGAGGTAAATAGCAGTGTTCCCCTGGGGTCTGTGCTGGGCCCAGGGCTGTTCAACATATTCATAAATGATCTGGAAAAAGGGGTAAACAGTGAGGTGGCAAAATGCGCAGATGATACAAAACTACTCAAGATAGTGAAGTCCCAATGTAAGGGGACTGTGAGCCCCTCGCTGAAACTTAGTGGGTCTTTTTGGCTGGCATCTCTTGAGGAAGCAGGACCCTGAGAGAGACAGCCCCCAGGGCCAGTGTGGATTGGTCAGCCTCATTGACAGGGCAGTCAGGCCAATCAGGGAGCCAGGAAGGCAGGGGATCAGGAAGCCAGGAGGGCGGGGGGACCCCCTCCTCCTTGTCAGCTGGAGCTGCCTGGGCAGAGGGGCTGAGCTAAGGACAGAGCAGCCAGTGGCTGGGAGGCTGGAGAAGCCAGGCCAGGGAGCTGGGCTGATCAGAGTGAGGCTGGGGCTAGGGCTGGAGCCATCTGGCGCTGGGTGCAGGAGGCCAGAGGAGCAGCCCAGGGAGCCCAGTGGAGATGACCCACAGCAGCAGAACCAGAGGGGCCAAGGCGTGTCCCAGAGAGCTGAGCCAAGCGCAGCCGAGCCGCACTGAAGCAGAGTGGAGCTGGGGCCGTCTGGAGGGTGGCTGGGGAGAGCGAGGGGGACCCTGGGCAGGGCCCAGTGCAGGGAGACGTCACCCGCCGAAACCCGCGCAGGCTGGCCTGGGAGGGGGATCGTGATCCCGACGGGGGCAATGCTGGGGAGAAGGGCCCTGCCCCCTAGCTCCGGGGGGCATGTGGCCACCACCAGAGCACATGTCTGACCCACGGCCACCCTGAAGCGCAGCCAGGGCCAGGCAGGAGGCCTGGGACGTGTGAGAAACAGACTGTGAACTTCCCAGAGATGCTGTGTGTGGTGTCCCTGTGCCAGGGGGGTGGCGTTAAGTGTTTTCCTTTCACTTTTCTCCTCTTTTTTTTAAAAATTGATTGCTGTTTAATAAAATGTACGTGTTGTGAGCTGTACGCAATGGTTAGTGGGTCAGGAAAGCATCCAGTGTGGAGATGGCACCCTGGAATGAGGACACCCCAACCCCTGCCCTAAGTGACCATGACAAGATTGGGGGTCAAGCCCCCAGGGATCCTGGGTCCAGCCTTGTTGGGGTTACAGGGCCCTTGCGGTCAGGCAGACCTCTGGGTTTAGAGAGTGGGAACAAGGTCTCAGATCCTTTTGCTAAGCAATCCCACCGGCATAGTGTATGAGCCAGGAAAGTTCCCCACAATAGCAGGACCATTCCCCTGCTTACAGAAAGCAGACTGTGAAGTTACAAAGGGATCTCAGAAAACTGGGTGACTGGGCAGCAAAATGGCAGATGAAATTCAATGTTGATAAATGCAAAGTAATGCACTTTGCAAAACATAATCCCAACTATACATATAAAATGATGAGGGTCTAAAGTAGCTGTTACTACTCAAGAAAGAGACCTTGGAGTCATTGTGGATAGTTCTCTGAAAACATCCATTCAATGTGCAGCGGCAATCAAAAAAGCTAACAGAATGTTGGGAATCATTAGGAAAGGGATAGATAATAAGACAGAAAATATGATACTGCCTCTTCATAAATCCAAGATAAACCCACATCTTGAATACTGTGTGCAGATCTGCTCATCCCATCTCTAGAAAGATACATCAGAATTGGAACTGGTACGGAAAAGGGCAACAAAAATGATTGGGATATGGAAAAGCTCGCATATGAGGAGAGGTTAAAAAGACTGGGACTTTTCATCTTGGAAAGAGACAACTAAGGGAGGATATGATTGAGGTCTATAAAATCATGATGTGAATAAGTGAAGTGAAGAGAAGTGAAGAGAAAGTGAATAAAGAAGTGTTATTTACTCCTCATAATGCAAGAAATAGGGGTCACCAAATTAAATTAATAGGCAGAAGGTTTAAAACAAACTAAAGGAAATATTTCTTCACACAAGGCACAGTCAACCTGTGGAACTCATTGACAGAGGATGTTGTGAAGGCCAAGACTATAACAGGATTCAAAAAAGAACTAGAAAAGTTAATGGAGGATAGGTCCATCAATGGCTATTAGCCAGATGGGAAAGGACTACTGTTTGCCAGAGGCTGGGAATGGATGACAGGGGATGGATCACTTGATAATTGCCCTGCTCTGTTCATTCCCTCTGCAGCACCTGGCATTGGTCACTACTGGAAGGTGGGATACTAGGCTGGATGGACCACTGGTCTGACCTAGCATGGCCATTCTTATATCAGTTAGGGCCTAGGAAGTGTGGGGTTAGGCAGGGCTGCTGTGTGTTGGGGGGGTCAGTTAGGGGCTGGGGGCATGCGGGAGCTGTGGGGTCAGATGGGGTGAGGGGGTCTATGAGGTCAGTTAGGAGCTGGGCTGAGAGGGCTGTGGGGTCAGTTCAGGGCTGGGGGTGAGGGAGGGGCTGTGAGGTCAGTTGGGGTGAGGAAGGGGGCAGCCAAGGCAGTGGGAATAGGTTGCCATCAGGGAGTCCCAGCGTGGCACTCTGCCACAGCCTGTGGTGCCCTGTGAAGTAGCTTTATGCAGCTGGGCACCGACTCCAAGGCTGGGCCTATGGCTGCAGCTCCCATCTCTCCCATGTGCTCTCTGTAGCCAGCCCAGCCCAGCCGAGGGCCGGCTCTGTTTAGAGCTGTGTCCCCTCCAGAGAGCAAAGCCGCAAGGCCTGTTCTGGGGCATGTTTCTGAGTCCCGTGAATGCTGCACTGGAGAGCCTGGGTTGGCACGGAAACGCCGAGTCCATATCTGAGTCTGGCCTGGTGGAAGCGGCTGCCCCAGCATGCCCTACTGCTGCCCTGGGATCTGGGTTCTCTGTCCCTCTCCCGGCACAATCTCTTCTGCACTGAGTGTTTCAGGCAGCATCCTTAAAACACCTCTCCTCACATCGCGTCTTCACTCCTGCTGCAGCCTGCACTCGGGTCACAAGGCCAGCCAGCCTAGGCCTTCCAGTCGCTAAATGCCAGGGTCTGGGCCCTGCCTCTGCTGGTGTCAAGGCAAAATGTTCCACCATGGCATGGCGATTGCATTCAGTTCATGATGGTGCATGTAAACCAAATGAGACAGGTTGCAAGGTTTCAGATGCCCCATGCCTCATCCCCAAAGCAACTCCACCCTCTGCACCCAGGGAGAGGGAATCCAGATTGGGGCAAATTGAATCACACCTGCTGATCAGACACACAGCACATACCTTCTGTATTTGTCACCATTGCAATAAGGCAGGGTGGGCAGGCTGATGGGGACACAGTCCTGACATGAGGGAAAGGGAAGCGGTGAAGGTAAGACAGAGACAATGGTGATGGATGTGGGCAGGGAGGGGGATGGACTTGTGTGTGTCCTGAACACATCGGTGTGTGCTGTGTGAGTGCATGTCTTGTTTACATGAACTCCTTGTGTGTGTGTGTGTGTGTGTGCAGTAGACATGTGGCAATGCATGTGTGCATGCTTGCTGTCTATATGTAGGTGTTCCCTATGTGTATGTACTGTATATATGTGTGTGTGCATGTGTGTTGTATGTATTTGTGCAGTACCCAGGGTGTGTGCATGCTTACTGTCCATATGTAGGTGTTTTCTCTATGTGCACGCACCTGCACGTGTGTGTTCTGCATACATGTGTGCATGTGTGTGCTGTATTTGTGCAGTACCCGGGGGTGCACGCTTGCTGTCTATATGGAGGTGTTCTCTGTGTGCGTGTGTGTACACCGTATACGTGTGTGTGCTCTATGTGTTTGTGCAGTACCCGGGGGGTGTGCACACTCGCTGTCTCTCGGTGGGTAGTGCTGTATGTGTGCCGGGGCACCAGGGCAGACAAGTGGTGCAGCGCTGTAGCTGGGGGTGGCAGGGATAGAAGCTGCTGTCTGGTTGACAGGGCTCCAAAGGGTAAGTGACAGCAAGCTGGGGAGGTAAAGCAAGTCGAACAATTATCCCTCTCCTGCCGGCTCGGCGCACGGTCATTACTGGCCTGTCACAGCCCACACTGACAGGCGGGGATTGGCTGCTGACACTGATTGGCAGGAAAAGATGAGCTGCCTTGCTCAGGTGTCAGAATAACAAATATTGAAGGCAACAGCCAGGGAACATGTCAGAAGCCCGCACTTCAAACGCCACGGCCCTGCCTCCCACTGTCCCACTGTGCCTCTGCGTCTGCCCAGCAGGGCCACAAGCTTCTGCCTCCTGCCCAGCCACAGGGCCAGCACCCTGGCCTTGAGCTGGGACAAGAGGCAGCTTTGCTCCCCCCCTCCCAGTACAAGGGCCCAGCTTCCCATGGGAGCACCCCGCAGAGTGGCTTGCACAGCCAAGGGCTGCAGCTGGGACCTCTAGGCAGCTGCTTCCCACAGCTCTTAAGGGGGCGGGGGCTCAGAACCGGCCCTATCTGCTGGCAGAGCTGCGGGGCACGCAGAGAGCAAGGTGGGCTAGTGTCTGGGGAAGGCAGTGCCCAATCTCCCTTGGGATCGCCTGAACGCCTCCACCACTGAGCTGCTGGGCTGGAGCCAAAGGGCCAGTGCCAAGGTGGCCAGGGCAGCTCCTGGGGATGAGCAGCTCTGCCACCCCCACCGGTGCTGGACCTAGGGGTGCGGGGATGCAGCAGCACACCCTGGCTGGAACTGGTTCCATCGAATCCAGCGGTTAGTTTTTGGTTCGATGGCTCTCAGCACCCCTCTGTACACATTGTTCAGTGCCCCTGCCCACTACCACCCCCAGTCCCCCAATCCCCAAGTGAGTAAATTCCCTGCCCACACCCCCGCAGTCTCCTAGTGAGCGAGTTCCTGCTGGATTTTCATGGAAAGGGCATTTCAGTGCCTCCTGGAGGCTCTCTCTGGAAAGCCACGGCTGAACTCCCTTGCAAGGGTTCACGCCCAAAGCTTGACCCTCAGTCACCCCCTCCGGCCGGGCAAAGAGCCCATCCCATGTGGGCCATTCGAACTCACCAGCACAGCTCCCTTCCAGATCCCCATGAGTGGCCAGCAGCTGCCTGGGAGAAAGCTGTGGAGCAGGAGCTGCTCCGAGAGGGTCCCCTGGCTGTTCCTGCAACAGTCCCACTGGGGACGTGGCCGGCCCTGCTCGGCTGCACGTTGCTGAGTCCTGCTCCTCATTACCCTGCCACACCCTGCTATCACCTGGAGCACAGCTGGGGTGGGTGACGTCTGGACCTGGCAGGGTAAGGAGCATCTGCAGCCGCTTTCCAAACCGATGAGCAGTTTTATGAAGAGCGAGATTCAACTGCACGAGTACGATGGGTTGGGACTGTCTGGGTTTTGCCCAGCATAGCCACTGGCCCCACCGGCGCCATTCAGGGGGACCGGCCCCTGGATTAATGAGACAGCCGCAGCCGTGTTGTACGCCTACAGCAAACTCAGCATGCCCTCAGGGCAGAGAGGCATCAACAGCAGGCATAGCACTCTGCTGCCATTCACTCTGTCACCGACACCCCACACTTCCCGAAGGGGACCTGGCTGGGCCTTCAGCTCTCAGCCGTGAAGTCCCTGAGGCTGTGCGGGGACACGCCTGGCCGAAGAGCTGGCGCTGGTGCTGCCGGGGAGCTGGGCAGGAGCTGAGCCAGGAGCTGCCCTGAGAAGCCGTGACCAGCACGCCATTTGGGATCCTGAGAGACAGGAAGGATGGGGGCAGCTTGAAAAGGCAAAGGGTGAGCACGGAGCAGCAGGCCGCAGGGAACACCAACCCTGGGATCAGCCCGGGGACCTTGGAAGCATGGATGGGGAGATCAAAGGTGGCTGGAAACACAGAAGCCCATAACTCAATGAGGGCGAAAGGTGGCCCCATTTGCCCCAGTCTGGGAGAGAAAGGCTGCCAGGGAAGGGCTGGGTGGGAGCTTGCCCAGGGACCGAGCTGGCAGAGACACCACAAGCAAAGGGAACACGCTCCTCCGGCGCAGCCAGAGCAAGTAGGCTGCATGCTGGCCTGTGCCCTGGCACCGACGGGAAGGGAGGCATGGCCAGAGCACAGGCCAGCAGTGGCGATGGGAAGCCAGAGGGTGGCCATGGAGCCTCATCACAGAGACAGCGATAGGGCAGCTATAGGGATCAGTGCAGGAAATGGTGAGGCAAACACGGCACTGTCTAGGGACTCTATGGGGTGAGTATGATGGGGCTGTGGGCACTGACCACCCTCTGCACTAACGGCCAGCCAGCCAGCCCTCCCGTGGAGATGCACTGTCCAGGAGGATGAGCTGATTTGCTCTAGCATGTTTACAGCTCCCTTTGCCCACGAGAAGTCCCCTGGGATGGGTGGTATTGACCTGCCCTGCCGTTGGGCTGTGCCCCACTGGGGAGCAAAGCTATGCAAAGTCCAGCAGACAGTCAGCTAGCATGCCGGGTGCGGGAATGACAGATGGGAGCATCCCCATGGCACAGGGTCACTGACTGGGTGTGCAAGGGCAGAGCGGTGCGGTGGTTGGGGCAGGCACGTGCCCCGGGCTGAACAGCAGGGAGGGTCCTGCCCCGTTCCCTGCAAAGCGCTCCATGAGAGCCAAGAAAGCCGAAGGCAAAGGCAGCATGGCCAGGGGCAGGCCAGGGGCAGGCCTTGGGCTGGACTTGAATGGTTCCAGGAAAGAGCGACCTTGGGAACACCTGCTCCCCGGAGCAGCTCTGGGTGCTGGGGCAGCAGGGAGACGCTGGGGTCTGCCTAGCATTAGCACTGCTCTGACAGTGGAAGACCAGGCCCAGCTTTGGTCACTGCACCATCCGAAGGAGACAGCCGAGGCTGGAGAGATTGTTTGGGGGAGAATGGGGAGGGGTTCAGTCTCTGCTGGAGGTGTGACTTCCCCCTTGGCCACACACAGCTGTGCTAGCTCACCAGAGGTCACCCCAACCCCAGCAAGGGCTCTAGCTGGTGAACATCCTTCAAACCCCACCTGGCAGCTTCTCCATGGGTACAAGTTCCTGCCAGCTTTGGCTCAGACCAAGCACCCCATGAATAGGGTGCATCCTTGCCCAGGAAGGATTGGCCCCCCGGCCAGCTGGTCCTGTGCATTTGCTGGCTCAGAACTCAGCCGTGAGGCTGTGCTCCCACCTGAGCGCGTTGCCTAGTCACTCCCCACCCGTGCTGCTCTTAGTCTCCGGAGGGCTGAGGGCCCCATTCTGTCCCCGTGGGATTACATAACCATTGTTCACTGAGAGCACAGGGCAGCCCAGGCAATGGCCACCTCTGTCCCAACGTGCAGCGCCTCCAGGCAGGGCAAGGATCGAGGCTGGCACTGCTCCTGGCTGCCTGCCTGCCTTGGTGGGCACTGGCCCAAGCTTTGCTCACACACAGGTTGCATCCCAAGGGATGGGCAGGGTCAGGAACAGGGGAGCTCTCAGGGAAAAGCCCCTTGGAGTTGCCAGAGGGCATGAGAGGCAGAAGGGAGCCTCCACCCCTCCCTGACGAGCTACCCCAGGCGATCCTCCCTCCACCCCTCCCTGCCTCGCCTCAGCCACAGGTCTCGACCCTGGGGGGCTGGGGAGAGGGGGCTCTCCTTTTGCCTAACGTCCACGGCAGACCTTCTAGAACCTCCCTGCCACTGCTCGGGGAGCCTGGGGGCCAGTATGGCCCTGCACATCAGAGCACGCTGTGCACTGAGCACTTCAGGGATCCAGCCACATACCCCAAACGAGGAGACTGTCTGCTGGGAGAAGCAAGGGTTGCCTCCGAACAGCTGGAAACAGCCAGACTTGGTGAGGGGGGGGGGTGGCTGTGTTTGCTCAAGTGTGTGTGAAGGTGTGTGCACAGCTTGTGTGCTTGAAAATACGTGTGTGCACGAGCATTTGTGGTATGTGTGCTGTGAGATTTTGTATTGTGTGTGCATTCATTATGTGTGCTGAGTGTGCACCGAATGTGTGGGTGTGATCCTCCATGGGGAAGCCCATGAGGCTGTGGCAGGGCCTAGCCCGAAGCAGCCCTGCAGAACGCAGCGTGGTGGGGCTGGCTGTGCAAAGATAAGGCTGGGAGCTGGGGGCAGAAAGTGAATGAAGAGGGCAGGATAGGGTAGGGGAGTTAGTGAAGCTGAGTGGCAGGCTGTAGGGGCAGCGATGTGGGCAGCAATAGGGCAGCATGTGGGAGTGGCTGGCAGGTGCTCTTCTCCTCAGTAGTACACTCAGCGAGCAGTGGAGGGAACGGCTCCCATCCGCGTTCATTATCGTCAGGACAGCTGGACCATGGGCTCATTAAAGCCTTTCTGGAGGGAACAGTCACAAAGCACCCAACGCTTTCCCTGACATCTTCCGAAGTCAGCGTGGAGCAGCAGGGGCAACGGCCCGGCTTTCTGCTGGCGCTGCCTTTTCCGGCTGATTAAAATCAATTCTAAGTGGATTCCCCGATGGCCCCTGGCGGCCCATCATTCAGCCTGACGGCCTGTCACTCAGCGACTTTTCTCCAGCTAGTGCTGGAGGCACGGACGGAGTCGTCCGTCACCCAGCCGGTCTGTGCCGGGGAGCAGCTCCCCGGAACGGGCCACAGGAAGAACCATCGTGCAGGAGTCGGAGTGCGGCACATGGCTTTCCCAGTAGTCAGGCACGCAGCGCCCTGAAGTTGTGCCGTGTGCTCTGCTCTGTGGTGCCTTGCCCATTCTACCGCTCCCCTTGCTTTGCCTGGCTTTGGGGTGCCAGTGCGGCTGCCTGCACTAAGGCCAAAGGGGACAGGCCACAGATCCTGGCAGCCAGACAGCAATCAGCACTCCACGTGAGGGCTGCTCTCCTGAGATAGTGTGGCCTGTGGAGCTCAGACCACGAAGGCTGAGCATGCCAGGCCTCAGACATCCCTGGGGCCTAGACAGGCCAGGGCAGGAGGGAAGTTTGCACACCCCTGCCCCGAAAGCTTGCAGGGGCCCAAATGGACAGCAGTAACCCTTGCTAGCTTTTCCTTCAGCCAGGCCTGGCCAGCCCAGATCCTCAAGGGCAATTAAGGGCCTGACTCCCATTGATTGCTATGGGAGTCAGGTGAATGAATTCCTCGGAGGCCCTAAGCCATGGCTGAGCACGGGAGGGTGCTTTGCACAGCAGGGCGCACTGACACTAGGGCATCTGCTGACAGTGACGTGGGGACAGGGAGCCCTGCACACTTGCTGGAGATAAATGGTCTCTGGGGATGGAGGTGGGGGGGTGTCAGTTTGCTCCACAGCCTGCCTCACTCACGCTGCCTCTGGGACGCTCAGCCTCACGTGCACCCTGAGTGCTCCAGCACTGTGTGGTGGCTGGACATAGACAAATGGGGAATGCACAGAGCAGCAGGTACAGTCTGGGGGAGCAGCTGGGCCCAGGGTTCACGGCCGTTGCCAGCTGGCTCTGAATGAACTGCAGGACAACTTTCCAGGCCCGGGGAGGGATTCTCAGGGGCTGAGCACCCCAGCCCTGCTGCAGCCCATGGGTGCTGTGGTCCCTACCAAGCGGGACCATGCTGTGACCAGCTGAGCCAGCGATTGCACCTCACATCATCTCACGTGGGGGCTTCCCAGACACATTGCCAGGCACAGCGCCAGGAAGGGAGCAGCTCAGGGCCCAGCTCTTCTGGGCCCCACTGCCCACACCAACTGTGCCAAAGCATGAAGGGAGCCGAGCATGGACAGCCCCATCCAGCCCTGCGAGCCTTGTGAGTGCTGCTGAGGGGTGGCTGTCTGGCATCCATCAGGCCGCCTTTGTGCCATGGAGCCTCAGAGCCCCTCACCCCAACCAGCTGCCCCCACTCTTCCAGACCCATCCTGACCAGTTTGAGTCTCCCCCTCGTGACCACCCCACCTGCCTTGAGCTGGATTCTTAAGGCCAGAGTTCCCGCCTTGCTCTCTGCTGTCCCAAACAGAGGGCTCAGAAGAGAGGATTTGTTTCTGCTGATCCCTGTCTTGTCCGGCCTGCCATGCAGATCCACAAAGGCGCATGCTCCCTCTCAGCTGCTCCCAGCCCTTCCCCATGTGCAGCAGCCACTCTCAGCTCTTCCAGAGAGAAGCCAGGAGCCGGTGCCACGTGCTCAGCAAACTCCAGCAGAACTTGGCAGCGGTTGCTGGCGGTATCGCACAGCGCATATGGGCTGTTCTTATTATCAAGAGCTCTGCAGGGGAATAAGTGGACATCCACATAATGCCATTGCAGTGTAGCAGCCTGCCTGTGCTGAACGGAGGCTGCCTGCCAATCCCTGCCCTCCGCCTCTTTCCTGGGCCTTTCATTGCTGGAGAAGGATCTCGGGAGAGGTGTTCACACAGGGAACGAAGATGAATTACCAGGCCATCTCCATCCCCATCCTGACTGGGGAGGGCTGACTAGGCTTCTGTCTCCAGCGGCGCTAGGTTCCCATTGAGTCCTTGTGCCAGGCAGCGCACTAGCCCTGGCGCCACGTCAGCGTCACGTGGGGGCTCTAGCTGAAATGGCAGCCACAACACTAATTGGCATTTCTATAAATGGGGAAGGGAACTGCCCTCCATCAGTTGGGTTTATCTCACCGCCGGCAGCACACACAAGCATGTCCATCTCCCCCTCTCGCCTCTGCGCAGCGATCAGCTTTGGAGTAGAAGGGACAGGAGCTCTCCTTGGGGCCAACCTGTCTGCAGCCCCATTCCAGTCTCCTTTGCTGGAGCTGGCTTGCATCCTGCCAGCCCCTCCACCTTTGGCACCAGCACCCGGGGCGCTTTGCATCCGACAGAGAGGGGACCTGCCTCCGGTCAGCAGAACAGTGCCCACTCTTGCCCAACCCCGCTGCCTGGGAGATGCCCGCTGGGAGCTGTGCTGCCTGGCCAAGCAGTTAGCAATGTGTGCCCAACCCCCCCCAGCACTCTGAGTGGCCCCTGGGCTCCCCCGTTCAGAACCCCCAGGTCTCTGGGAGGGGTTGGCATGTGCCCTGGTTGGGCTGCTCCTGCTTGCACAGTCCCCGCTCCCAGCTTGAGGCTGAGGGCAGTGCAGTGTCACCAACCCCAGATGTTACAAAAATCACAAGCCAGCACCCACATCGCTTGTCTTTGCCGCCGGGGTTTGGAGCCCGGTGGTCGCAGCCAAGCTGGTCTCCAGGTTTTCTCACAGCTGTGTGGGCTGGACACCTTTTATTTTAATGCACCCTGAGGGCCTCCCAGATTCACATGATTCCAGCAGCTGGGGCTTTAATGCCTCCTTTTGTCACAGGTCATCCAATAATACCACAAGAGTTGGCAACACAAGTCCCCAGCATGTTCAATGCTTTTTTTGCCTACCCCAGATCATAACCATTCTTAGTTATTGTTCTAGGAACGATACTAGTTATCGTTCTAGGAACACACTTTCCCGCACACCATGGCAGCAGGAGCATGCCCAGCCCTGGGGCAGCAACACGCAGGCAGAAACCAGCCAAGCCAAGCAGGGAATCACAGCTGAGGATCTCACTGGAGTGTCCACGAGAGCAATACAGGGGCAGCCAGGTGGGCACGGGCAGCCCTGGGGATGGCTGGGAGAGGGCAGCTGCAGTTCAATGGCACTCTGGTGTGGCTGCACTGGGCCCTATGTGGGACCTTTCAGAGTGGAACAGTGAGTCTGCCTGAGGCGAGCTGCAGTGGCACCTCCCTGCCCAGCTCATTGGATCGCCTGCCACCAGCTGTCTGTCAGTACCAGCCCCGCCCTGGCCCTGGGTAGCTCTCCCGTATTGGACTGTGAGTCCAGACCCTGGAATGTCAGCTTTCTGCAGTCAGCCTCCACCTCCCAGGAATTGTTCTATCGTTGCTGGGCTCCCCGCTCTGGCCTTTGAGCAGCACCGTATCTCCCGCTCGCTCTATTGTCCTTCCTTCTCTGTAGCTCACTTCCCTTGCTCTTGTTTTCTCATGTGTCTTTCGCTCGCGCTCTTGAAGAGACTTGCTTCTAATCTGCTTGTTAACCTATCAGTTCATCTAAAACCAATATGCATCTGACTGCTGGAGATAATTAACTGAGCAATTAGAGAGACGGGCCGCGTGGCACTCCTGGCAGCCAGTGAGGGAGGCCGAGGACTTCAATCACACCATCCCCTGCGCACACACGCCACAGGGAGACTCCAATACCCAGCCAGTGCTGCACGACCCCCCGGCGCATGGCGTGTGCAGTGCACAGAGCTGCTTGGACACAGCGCAATGGTTCCATCGCTGTGCACCGGACACGGGGCAGAATGTATCTCACTGGGCAGGCCGATAAAAGTCTCACTGAATCGAACTGAACTGACAGAGGGACACAAGCACACTCCAGAGATACAGACACACACAAAGAGTGAGACACACACACGCTCCAATAGAGATACAGACACACACCCGGAGTGATACACACAGACACACTCCAACAGAGATACACACACACAGAATGAAACACACACACCTCGACAGAGATATAGAAACACACAGTGATGCACACACACACCTTAACAGAGATACAAACACACGCACAGAGTGATACACACACCTTGACAAAGATACACACACACACACACACAAAGTGATACACACACACACAGAGTGATATACACACAGACACACACCCTGAGTGACCCAGACCCCGACACACACGCTGAGGGAGGTAGCCAGCCATGCATTGCACACAGCTTCGGTGCTCTCAGTGCTCAGCGCTGTTTGTAGTCAGCTCAGGATGGGTGGGACGGGGAGACTGAAGGCGAGTGTGTGTGTGGGGAGGGGTGGGGGGGCTCTCCTGGGAGCCGAACTCAGCCGGGCCAGGAGCTGGCTGGAATGAGGCACTTCTCCAGGTGGGCTGTGAGGGGCCAGGTTGGGCTGGCTTGGAGCCCCAGAAACTGGCCTGGCCCCAGTTCTGCTGCTTCATCTCCTAAGCCCCTGCTGTAAGAAACCCAGCTGCTTAGGAGCAAACAAATCGGAGCAAGAAGCCAAAGCACACACAGCACAAACAGCTGGCTCTGTAATTGCTCTCAGGGGGCCAGGAGGCCAAAAGCGCCAGCCCTGGGAGATGGCAGGAGAAGCAGGAGCTTGTCAGCTGGACTCCATTAGTGGGGAGCTTGCTGCAGCACAGAGCAGAGGGCAGAGCCCTTCTGAACTGCTGCAGCTCAGTGCCACGGCTGGAACCAGCACCAAGGCAGGAGAGGGCCCGCGGGCCCCAGACAATCCCGAGGAAGCAGCTCAAGGGCACTCACAGCACCTCTCCCTGCTGCTGCCTATGCCTGCCACGTGCTGAGGAGCTGGTACCAGCCACATGCCACACGGGTCTTACTGAGCCCCTGTGGAGGGGCCACTGCCTCTTGCTCCAATAGGACGAAGCACCAGCCACAGAACGAGGGAGCAGGGCTGGTCAGAGCCTGGGACCCTCCTGCGTTGCCCCCACATCCCAGCTGCAGCCTAGGACACAGTCCAGCTGGCTGGGGAGCCACGCGGCCACCCCGTCACTTGGCCTGTGGGCAGGGGCCAGCTCGGTGCTTCCTCTGGAGACCCTGGGACTTCTGCACACAGCAGCTCAGGAGCCAGTCACGCACATGAGTCCTCCCAGGAGCTGCCCTGACATCCAGCTGTAGGCTTTGCGGCCCACAAACCTCCAGCCCTACGGACCCCGGCTGGGACTCTGTTCACTGGGCAACATTACAAGGGTCCGGGCACCCTGTGCAGAACTGGGCAGAGGCCCAGCTGCCTGGCCTTCCCCTCCTCTGTGGCAGAGGGACAAGGAGGGAAGGGACCTGTGACCACAAATGGCCCTGCGCCTTTCTGAGCCCTGGCAGCACTGGGGGTGATGAGGCAGGATAGGCAGAGGGGGACTCCTCGCAGGCAGTGAGGCTGAGGGAGGTAAATAATGCAGGAGATCCCTGTCTGCCAGCCCCTCCCATGGGGCTTTGAAAGGCAACAGATTTACCCTGATCTCCAGACATGAGTTTTTGTCACCAAACAGGGTGATGAGGAGACTTTGAAGCACATACAAACACTGGGAAAGGAAATAAATAAGAAGAAAGTCTCGTGTTCTCTTCAGAGAACAATTGTGGTGTCATCTGCGCAGAGTGGCTCACAGGAGGGAAGACGCTAACCAGGAAACTGACAGCCTCAAACGCTGGGAAATTATCATAAAAATAAATAAATCTTCACCCTTCCTGACAGCACGCGCCAGCGCTTTGTCATGGTTTGTTTCCCCAGAGCCTGAAATGAGACAGGACTGCCCCCTTCCTCCCCCAGCGAGAGGGAGTATCAGTCCCCTGCACGCACAGTCACACACACACGCAGTCACTCTCACACACACACTCACAGTCACTCACACACACAGTCACACACATACAGACACTTACATGCACACAAACTCTCACATGCACAGTCACACACACAATCACATGCACACACACAGGCATTCATGCACACTCACACACACACACACACAGAGTGACATCAGGATAGGGCCTCCAGTGGGGTATCTCCCCTCCCATGCACTGGAATGGGCCCCCAATGGCCTCTGTATGGGCCCTGGGTCATGTACATTCTCCTTCCAGTAGACTGACTGTCCCCATGGGAGGAGATGCAGCTACCACGCAGGGCCACTCGTTCCAGAACTAAACTGTTCCGCATACCAGGATGGTTCTCCTGATCTCCACCTTCCATTTTCCTTGCTGCAGCTGAAGCCCTTGCTCAGATACACCCTTATATGTGCTTATACACCTGCATGCACACAGGCAGAGCCACTCCTGCCATGTGTGCACAAACTCAGCCGCACACTCACTGCATGCACACACTCCCTCCCTCCCACAGACACGCATTCACTGCATGCACACAGACTGACAGACACACACTCACCACATGTACACACACACAGAAGATGGAGCAGTGTGGCACAGCCAAGCCTTCATTTGCTCTGGACTTGCCAAAGGCCGACCAACAGCCCTCCCTGCCCAGCACAGGCTGGCTGGCTGGTCTCAGCTTTCTTCACACACGGTGCTAGCTCCAGCAATGCCTGGGGGCAGCGTTTCCCAAAGGATATGTCCCGGCCAACCAGGGATATGGGAAGGATCTAGGTGGGTCACCTGCCACTGCTCCCCCATGGCTCCCTGCCCCGGGCCTGCTGTGGAAGTGCTTCCCTGGTTCACACTTCAGCTGGCCCAGGACAGCAGGCGGGAGGAGCAGGGGAGACCAAGAACCGGTGAGCGGGCAGTCAGTCGCTTGGCAGCGATCGTGGCCTGGCCACAGGGAGAGAGCTGGGCTGGGGCGGCAGGAGGGGGCAGGCTGGAAGAGTGAGCAAGGAGCTGGGGGCAGTGGAGGAAGGGAGAACAGGAGTGTTGGGCATGGGAACCAGGGGGCTGAGAAGGGCTGGGGATAGGAGCAGGGATAATTGCAGTGGGTGGGACAGGCTAGTTTGATTTCTATATTGGGGGGCAGCTCCAGTCAGGCTAAGGGGGCTGCATGTTGGGAAGCAAATTCTGAAACTGCAGAATCTGGGGGGGGCAACATGACCTTGTGTCCCCCACGCGATGCACAAAGTGTGGGACTGGGACCCCTGCCCTGCCCCACCCTGTCCCAGGAGCCAAGCCAGCCTGTGCAGGCTCCTTGGCCCTTGGGGCCCGTCTGTGATGGGTTTTCCATGAGATTTCGCATCTCCTTCGACTGCACTTGTGGGCAGGAAGGACCCCTGCCCTGCGGCAGCTCAGCCAGCTCCAGGGCACACTGGGGGTGCAGGGGCTGCAGGGGGCAGAGCCTGGATAGGGCATGGCATGGGCCTGGTGGGCCGGGCCCCCGTGGGCTGCATCAGAGCTTTCCCATGGCAAATGCCTCTTGAAGGGGTGGCTGAGCAATGGGGAGAGACCCCAATCCGCCCCACGGCTGGGCATGGCTGCGTCCCACTCCCCAGGGCCCTTGCCAGGTCTAGCCACAGCCCAGCCCCCTGTGCAACTAATGCTGTGCTGCTGGGGGGTGGGGGGGCATTGGCGGAGCCCAAGACACTAAGTCAGACCCGGTGCGGGGCAGGACAATGCAGAATGGGCCCATGGGAGGGGCTACAGAACAGCGGGGGTGGGACTTCCAGAGGAGTATCCAGCCCCACACTCCTCCCGGGTGCATTGGGAGGCCCTGTGAGTGGGTTGGGTAGGCCTCAACCTTCCCTCCATGAGCTTGGGGCCTGTTGTAGCCCCCAAGGTGCTGTGCAGCCACTCCCTACGCACCCCTGGGCCAGCGTGGCCGATCCTCCCCTCACTGCCTTGCCACCGCAGCCGAGCCTGGGCTCCTCCCAGACCTGCATCTGGCATCACGTCCCGTTCAGCATCTCAGCTTCCCATGGAGCCCTCATTCCTCACCTTGCTCAGCCTGGGCAGCTCCCTCTGGACAAGGCTCCCTGTGACGGTGTCCCCAGGAACCGTGCTTGGGAACCACTTGGGCGCAGCCAGTCAGGACTCTAGTGCTCGTAGTCTCCCCACGAGTCTCCATATATCTGTGCAGCCACCTCCTGACTCTGGCCTTGCAGCATTCAGCACACCTGCTCTGCCCCAGCTGCCCCTGTGAGTCCCTCTGGCCAGGACTTGGGGGAGCCCTACATACCCACAAAGGGCCGGGCACCAGCCAGGCAGTCAGAAGCAATTAACAGCCAGCACGGAAGTCAAGAGGGTTTATTAGTTCTCAGCATAGAAGGACTGTGCTAGCAGCTTAACTAGGAATTACAGCAGCGAGCACCTGGAGAGCCCCCTTCTCGGGGCTCCCTCCCCACCTGCCCCTCATGGGGGACTGGCCTTTCTTCCCCAGCTACCCCCAGACTTGTCTTGCCCCTCTCCACTCCTTTGTGCCCTTCCCAGGGAAGGTGGCCACTCGTCTTGGTCTCCACCTGTCACAACCCATTGCAACTGGTTGGCCAAATGCAGAGGGTCCTGGCTAGGTTTGCATATGTGTGGCCGGGGAAGGCCCATCCACCCTCTAGTGGTCTCTGAAATGGTCTGGGGGAGACTAAGGCACACACAGCACCCAGAGAAAACCCCAAGAATATCTCCAGTTCATCACACTCCCACCCACTCGCCTGTCTTGCTCCAGCCCAGGCCCCACCAGGGTGGTCCAGACAAGCTAACTGGTGCTGTGCAGTGGAATCGTTCCCTCGTGGTGTGAAGCCACAGCCCCACCTGGCCTGGTCTGGCTCTCAGGCTACTGGGCTCCAGCCAGGCTGCTGAGAGAAAGGCCAGGAGGCTGCAGGGCAAGAGGCCAAGTCAACAGATGGTGCCCTGGTCTCTGCTGTGCTCCACCAGCCAGCCTGCCACAATGTGGGCAGGGGCATCTCACCCCTCATGGTCATCCTGAGCCGGGTTCTCCATGGGCTCAGCCTCCCCGCTTCTCCGAAACCGTTGCTGGGCTCCCCCTGACAGGGCATTTCAGCAGCCCAAGAACAGAGGCCACGAGCTGGGATAGTTTAATTTGAGCAATTGATTTTGGATTATCGGCAGATAAGTCTGCTCAATGGTCTGTGGGAATGCTGGATGGGATGGGAACTGAGTTACTGCAGAGAAATCTTTTTTGGGTGCTGGCTGGTGAGTCTTGCCCACATGCTCAGGGTTTAGCTGATCGCCATATTTGGGGTCGGGAAGGAATTTTCCTCCGGGGCGGATTGGCAGGGGCCACGGAGGTTTTTCGCCTTCCTCTGCAGCATGGGGCATGAGTCGCTTGCTGGTGGATTCCCTGCAGCTTGAGGTCTTCAAATCTCACTTTTGAGGATTTCAATAACTCAGTCATGGGTTCGGGGTTGTTATAAATGTGTATGGGTAGGGTTTTGTGGCCTGCCTTGTGCGGGAGGTCAGACTAGATGATCATATTGGTCCCTTCTGACCTATGAGTCTATGAGTCTATGAGTCTATGGCAGGGAAGATGCCATGGGCATGCAAGGCCCTTCCTAAAGGGGCACCTGCTAGTGCACCCCAAGGGGGTCTGGCCTGTGCCTCTCCATGGCAGCCTGGCATCACCACCGAGCCCTCAGCCCCAGGCTAGCCCTGGCCATTCCCCTGCCCCCAGGCAGGGGGGCTTGAATCCTGCTGGGGGGAAGCCTCGCCAGCCTTCCAGCTGCTTTCCCCCAGCACCAGACACTGTCTCAGCTCAGCACCTGTCCTAGCGGGGCCATGGGAACGGGGGGGGGGTGTTCAGGCCGGAAAGGCTGGTTCTGAGGCCTTGGCTCTGGTACTCTGCTCCCTTCCTCACACCCTCTCCCAGCTGGGTCAGTGGATGTGGCACCAGCCAGGGGGTCTGCCCTACCCTACCCTACCCTACCCTGTCCTCCCTTCCTTGCCCACCAGCACTGGCTTTCCCTGGCTGGGAGCTGGTGCTCCTGTCTGCACAGCCCTTCAGGAGGCCCTGCTGCTGGACAGCTCCCCAGCCTCTCTCCCCAGCCTCTCTGGACAGCTGGGCCAGAGATGCACAAGCAAGGCCCTTGGGCCAGGTTTGTTGGTGGCCCCATCTGCTGCCAAGCCCCGGGCAGTGGGGCCCAGCGCATGCGACAGACCAGGCCTCACTCGCCAAGCACAGTCCAAGTCTCGCAGCGCAGGCCTCAGGCAGACAGGCTTCCTGGGAAAGGCGAAGACAAGGAGACCCCAAAGGATGCAGGCGGCTCCCCCTGAACTGCTCTGCTCCACTCGCCCACCCCGTGCCCAAACAGCACGGGAAGCTGATGCAGGCCCAGCGCCCCAGCCTGGCACTGCCTAGGGTGACCAATTTATAGGGACAGTCCTGATATTTGGGGCTTTGTCTTATATAGGTACCTATTACCCCCACCCCAGTCCCGATTTTTCCCACTTGCTATCTGGTCACCCTGGCACTGCCCACTGCGTGTGGGGTGGTGCAGGCTGCGACTGGGTGCTGGGATGCTAGGGGTCCCAGCTGTGCAGCGTAGCTGCAGCGTTAGTCCCCAGACAGAGCCAGCACTATGGACATCCCTGGGCTCCGGGTGGGCATGAAGGAGCTGAGGATCTAGCTGCTCCCCAATTTGGCCCCACACCACAAGGCCTCCCCATCACTGCATGGGAGAAGGGGAGCAAGGGAGCTAGTGTGGATCATGCCCAGCACCAGGCTGCTGGAAAGTTCGGTCCATTGGACTTGTCCATGCCAGCGGCATCTCAAGTTGCACTGGGTGGAGGGCCACAGGGAGGGGTGAGCATGTGCACCAATGCCAGGTGCAGCCCTGGGCTGTCTAGAATTGGGGGACATAGAGAGAGGGGAGCCTTGGGGAGTTTTCAGTCCTGCTTCAAAGAGCCCAGGGGCAGCAGGCAGAGCACTGGACTTGCAGGCTGGATCCAGAGGTGTCAGCATCTTGGTTAGCTGCAGCGGGCCATTCCCTGCCCTTGGTGCTGGAGCACGGGTGGGGCCTCCCTCCTGCCCCCCTTGCCTCCTTAGCAATAAGGAGTCTAGATGTCCCCTCTCCCCTAGCAGAGGCTGTGAAGGACTCTGGCTCCTCCCCCTGCAGGGAAAGGTTCAGCCCAGCCTGGTGGGGATGACTTCGCACTCCCTGTGCCAGACCAGCTGGATGGGAGCCGGGCACTGTGCCCTGCAAAACGCGCAGTGCAATCAGTTGCACTGACCTGGGCTCCCCTGCAGAGGTTGCACCCCTCAGCCTGCTGCCCCAGGCCTTTGGCAGGGAGGCAGCATGGCTGTCACACCGTGACCGTCCCATTTGCCATGCCAGGGACCCAGGGAGCTGCTGGGGAGTGCTGCGCAGCAGTGATTGAACCAGAGGAGATATGGCAGGTGACAACCCCGTGGCTGTTCCTTCACAGCAACATTAAACAAACCTGACACTTAGAGGCCTTGTGAGGTGACTGCTGGGATCACGGATGGCAGGGAGGGCAGCGCAAACCCAAAGTCAGGTGGAGCCAGCCTGTGCCAGCCCCACACCCTGGCCTGCCCCGTCTCTGTGCGGTGCCCATATGTGAGTGCCCCAGGGAACCCTGGCAGCAGAGTCTGCTCCTCCATGTTCCAGACACGTTCCCATGAATGCTTGAGCATGGCCCCCTGTGCATGTGCTTAACCCGCACCTGGCGCGAGCCCCTGCTGCACAGAGTGCTGTCCTGGGACAGAACTGGCCAGCGAGGGGCAGCTCGGGCTGGGAGGGAGCCCACGATCTGCCCAAAGGGGCAGCTGGAAAGAGCTGTTAGAGAAGAGGCCACATGCCGAGATAGTGGTTGAACCGGAGGCTGGAGAGGAGGGGAGGCGATCACATAAAAGCAGCCCAGGAGAATAAAAGAAGGGGACTCGGAAGTGAGGAGGAGGAAAGAAGGAAACTAGGAAAGGTTTCAGGCCAGGAGAGGCAGGAACAAACAGAGCAGGGTATGTGAGCAGACGCTATTAGAGAAGGGAAAGAAAATCTACAAATTTACCAGAAAGCATATCAAGGGAAAAGCTGAAAGGAAACCTGACTGGTGAAATGCTGTGCGAGATGAGAGCAGCCCTGGAAGGTAACCAAGAACCCAGCCCACAAAGGGCTCAGAAAATGACTGGACAGCTATTGAGGGAACACAGGCCAAAGGTGCCTAATGGATCAGGGAGGGCTGAGGGAGTGAAAAAACACACATGTGGATGAACTTGGTGCAAAGAGGCACAGCCACAGGGATGCTGAATCTAATGAACATGTTGAGCCAAAGAGAAGCAACAACAGGACAGCAAGAGCGGAGCTGGAAGTGCAGCCAGGGCAGGAAAAGTTGATTCTTCTCAGAAGTGACCTCGTATGTTGGTAAGTGATCTCTTGTTCTCCTTAATATGCACTTGATACTAACTGCACAGGCCGTCAGCACTCACAAAGGCTAATGAGTCGGTGACCGATTTTATTATTAGAAATAGCAGATGTTTGGTTTGGGTCTGGACTAGTTATGTGCTCCTAGTACAATTCTGGGGATTCCCTTAGAAAGTTCTAAACATTTAAACTGATCCCTTTTGTCTTGGTTTGCCTCTGCATCTCCTCACAGTTAGCACAGCCTAGCTGAGCCGGGCCACCACACGGGGCCCAGCAAGAGCCCCCAACCCCTTTGGGAGCCTGGCATGTCGCAGTACAAGCACTCTGCTCCCATGGGACATGCCCAGGTGTACAAGTGGGAAGCAATCATCACAATGTGTGTCATCCGCTCGTGATTCTTTCCACACGCAGTCGACTTGTGCCCCATCTCTCTGCCTGTCACACGCCCAGCCACCCTGTGCCCCACGCCCGACATTCGCATGCCCTGCGCCCATACCCCTGCCCATCACATGCCCTGCTGGCCTGTGCCCCACATCTCTGCCCGTCACACAGTGTACCTGTCTAGGGGTATATGCAAAGCTGTATTTATGACAAGTGGTCAGGGCTGCAAGGCAAGCCCATCAGGCCTGTGGCTGGGCTGTAACCTCAATCACATGTACATCGCCAGGTGCAAGGCCAAGCTGTCCATCCAGTGTGTGCACATACTGCAACATGTTCAGGTGGGGCCTGAGGCCCCTGGCTGCGAGAACAGTGTTACTGTGTCCAAGCGCAACCCTGGCCCTTGCTGCTCTGTGCACGGTCCACAACCGCCCCCATGCAAATCCCCATCTCCAAGCTGGGCCCAAGGGCAAACTCACTGCTGCTGGGCATGGCTCGGGCACATCGTTCTCCAGGCTACTCATCCTGGGCTTGGCCTGCTCCCCCCCATGCCGAGCCTGCCCTTCCTGTGCCTCCCGGCAGCCTGCCATTCCAAGCACAGCTGACGTGCCAGTCGCGAAATCAGCAGCACGTGGGCCACATGCAACCGGGCCTGCACCCTGTGCAGGGGGCCGCATCGACATAGGCTGCACCAGGTGGGAGCAGTGGGCTGAGCCTGAAGTGCCATCTTGGCACTTGCAGGGCCGAGGAGTGGATGTGGAGAAGGGTGCCTCCCCGCTCTCTTTATGGACAGGGTGCAGGCCAGGGGCCAGGCAGTTTGGCTCTTGATCAGTTACCAGGGCTGGCAACAGCAGCTCTTCCTGGCATGACGTTCGCACTAGAAGCCAGGCCCAAGTGGCTCTTCTGCCAGTTACCCTGTGACATTGTGGGGCAGGCGTTAGCGCCCAATGGGGACAGGGCAAGCCAGAGCCTGAACGCCTGCTGGAGCGGTTTGGTTCTAGAGATCTGGGGTGGGATTAGAGAACAGACCCTGGCTGTGAAGGGGTTGGGATCCCACATGACCCAGGCAGTCAACTGTCCATCCCTCTGCAGTGGGACTAGAATCCCATGTGACCCATAGACCCGCCATCCCTGTGCAGTGGGACTAGAATCCCATGTGACCCATGGACCCGCCATCCCTGTGCAGTGGAGCTGGGTCCCTCCTGAGAGCTGCATAGGGCTGGGATCACTAACGAGCACAAGTTCTGCACTGTGATGAGATTTGAAAGTGGACTCTGTGTCCCAGGCCTCTCCTAGGTGCTGGAATCTGCCCCTCATCTGCACTGCAGCAGCCTGGGGACTGGGGGTGAGGGCTGGCTCCCAGGGGAGAGCATTGTGGCAGGAAGGTCAGCTCAGACTCCGAAGGGAGAGTGCCCCTGCAGAGACCCCCTCACCCTGCCGTGCCATGATAAGCCCTGGGGTCAGTGGCAACTCAGAGGGCAGAGCAGTCCCCCACAATCGCCCCTGACCACTGCCTGCTGCTGCCGCACCAGGGGTTTCTCTTCAACGCTTTGCATGCAGGTGTTGGTCTAGCCCGCCCTGCTTAGCCTGCTGCTCAGAGGTGATGGCACCAGGCACCGCCTCCCCACCTCGCTGTGCACTGCATCGTCAACCAGCACCAACCAGGGCCTGGCCTGGGCCCTCCCACAGCTGTGCCAATGCAGCTGGACTGGCCGGCAACACGCCAAACCACAGTCTGCCCCGCAGCACAGCCACCCGGCAGCCCCCTGCTGCCCTGGCCCTTCCCCAGCCAACAGGGCCCATTCCCCTCATTCCTGACCTGCAGCAGCCCCTGCTGTGCCAGCCTTGCCCTGCCCCCAGCTCTACCCAGGCATGTCCCTTTCCTGTGCCGCAGCCCCTGCTGTGCCAGAAATGCCCCCACCTCCACAGATGCTCCCCAATCCCAGCCTGCTGTTTCCAGGCGTGGCTGGGTGCTGACCAGAATCGCAGGCCTATGAAAGCGGGAGCTGCCCCGGCATGCAGCAGGCGGGAAGGAGACGCTCCAACTCATCTCAGCTGTGGTGCAAGCCCAGCTCCAAAGCAGGAGGCCGCAGCCTGGCTGTGCCTTAGCTCCCCCTCGAGCAGCTGGCTGCGATCCGTGCTTGGATGAGCACCTCAGCTGCAACGCCAAACGGAGGCGATTGCCGCATGCGGGCGGAAGCCCGGGGTGCTACCCCACGTGCAAGGAACGGCCCAACTCCTGCCTCCGCCAGCGCGCGGGACAGCCGCCAGTCCCGCCGGGGAGCTGCTAGCGCATTGGGAGGGGCCCCGCGGCGCAGCTGTCGGCTCCCTGCTAAACTGCCCTTGGCTGTTTGCAGCGGCTCGGCAGCTGGGCCCAGCCTGGCTAAGTGCAGCTGAAGCCGGAGCCAGGAGGAGCGCTGGCAGGCAGCGCGATTCTAGCCCCATCCCCTCCGTGCGGGAAGGGCCCGATTCCGGCTGGGAGGGGACAGCGTGCCCGGCCGGCAGGAGAGAGGAGGGGGGGCAGTGCGGCGCCCACGGCCAGTGGCTCTGCTCAAGCAGCCGCGGCCCCGGAAGCGGCACGGGGCGGGCGGCACGGGGAGAGCCACGACCCCCACCCGAGAAAGAAGCGCCAGGAACGGCTGGTTCCCAGGCGCGCAGGGGGTGAGCGCAGCTGGTCTCGGAGACGCGGGCCGGGCCGGGCGAGGCGCAGGGGGGCACCAGGCGCGCGAGGCTGCGCCGCGGTCTGACCAGCCCGTCGCTGCTCCTCGCCGCGCGGCTCCGGGGCCGAGCCAGGCTGCGCCGCGGGGTCGCCGGCGAGGCTCCGACCCCGCCGCGCCGCAGGGCCGGGAGGGAGGGAGATCCCCGCCGGCTGCAGCCTGCAGCTTTCGGGCGCCGCCGACCCGACTCGGCTGCGGGCGGGCGGCCCCGGCCCTGGATGCTCCGTAGCACCGCGGAGCCCTGCTCGCAGCCGCCCTGCACTGGCCGGGCCGCTCCAGCGGGCCTGTGCGCTTGGGGCCGCGGAGCAGGGCTTCCATGCGCAGTTGGGCCGGGCTCAGGCCTCCCTGATCGGGTGTGAGACGGGGCGGGCTCCTCCGCTGGCTACCCACCGGCTCACGCATAGATACACACCCAGCTCTCACAGACACACCCACAACCAACACACCCAGAGACACACACAACCAGCACACCCCGGCTCTCTCACACAGACACACAACCAACACACCCCGGCTCTCTCACACACACACACAACCAACACACCCAGAGACACACACAACCAGCACACCCCGGCTCTCACACACACACACACAACCAACACACCCAGAGACACACACAACCAGCACACCCCGGCTCTCTCACAGACACACAACCAACACACCCAGAGACACACAGACACACAACCAGCACACCCAGAGACACACAACCAGCACACCCCCTGACCACACAGACACACAACCAACACACTCAGAGACACAGACACACACACACAACCAGCACACCC
>ML675630.1:21843421-21854032 GCA_007922155.1 Mesoclemmys tuberculata | reverse complement strand
CCCCCCCCCCCGTTTTATCTCACTCTCACACACGCTCTCCCGCTTGCTCCCCCTCCATCCATCTCTCTGTCACATTCTCTCCATCCCTGGCTTTGCCAGCCTCTCTCCCTGTTATCACCCTCTCCCAGATTCTCCCACCTGCGTTGTCCCCTCACTTGCTCATGCGCGCCTCCCTCTGCTTTTCCCTTTACACATTCAGCATCCCCCTCTCACACCCACCCTCCCCATCCCTTGGGTTAGCTGTCCTCTGCACCCACTTCCCCCCACTTCTCTTCCTCTCTGTAGCTCTTCCTCATGCATGCATTTTCCCATCTGCTCGCCTGTCTCCTTCCCTCGCGCACACACACAAACTCACACTCCTATCTCTCTCTCTCTCTCACACACACACTGGTGCTCCTCTCCCTCCCATTTCCATCTTGTGCTCTGTCTGTCGCACCCCACCTTTACCCCCACCTGCCCCTTGCTGTCCCCACCCAGGCCCACTATCGCTCAGTCGCCTGGGCTAGCAGAACAGGCAGATTCCCTTTCATCTCTCCAGCTCAGGATTTTACACCAGCGTTTTGTCTTTAATGTTTCAATCATCACCCCGCCTGTTCCATGCAGGAAGGCTCTGCCTCGCTGCTCCCAGCCGCGCAATTGGCACTGCCTTTCCGAGCTCCCCTGCTTATAAATTTTACATTATTACCCACTTTAAAGTATATAAAATAACTATTCATAAATTATTGAGCGGAAATTTAAAACACTACAAATGTTTATAAATGTTTATCAAGAGGTCTTCACAAGGAAGCTAGCAGAACCTAAGTGCCTCCCCCATTACAGGCAGGATCACGCACACTGGCTCGGCCCATTTCACTATCAGTATTTTCATGGGACCAGCAGCTAGAAAGGAATGTGGGCTCCCATCTGCTGTAGAATTCATGTCCCTCCACAATGTGTTCTGCTATGCGGAGCCCCAACCGACGCGCACTGCTCCTAGGCTGTGGCCCTGGGTGCCCCTCCCCGCACCTAGCCTGTCGCCTGCCCTCTGGCACAGCTCAGGTTCTGGAGTTCTAGGTTAAATTGCTGTGGGCTAGGGCTAGAATTCATCCCCCACCCCACGAGCCGCACAGCTAGAGGCAAGGCCTGCCTTACTGGTAATTAAAGGTCCATTTGCATGAGCTCCAAAGTGATGACAGGAGAGAAATAAAATTGGCTAAAAACAATTTGGGCAGCCTCTAGATAAATCAGAGCAGGGATCTGGGCAGGGAATCACCACCGCCCTGCCCCGCCCAGCATGTTAAATGGGACAGATACCAGCCAGGCAGGCTCTGGATAAACGGAAGAGGTGCTGGCTATATCCCAGCTGTATAGGGGGATGCTGGCTAGAAAGGAGGGCCCTGGAGGGGATCCTGGGGGGAAGCAATTGGGAAGCACTGAACTAGGGTAATCTGGAGAATCAGAAAGGGTCAGATTTGGTTTGAACTGGGAAACGAAGGAACAGTGCAGAGCCTGCAGGGAAGACATGCCCAGAAACACACCAGCCCAGGCAGTGCCCAGCACTCGGGAATGGAAATGGATGGGACAAGCCAGACGACAGCACAGAGCCTGCCAGCCCTCCAGCGGAGCGCAGGTACAGCCCTGCAGTGGTGGGCAATCCAGAGGGAAGGGCTCGCTGTGCCTAGTCCATACCGCGTGGTGCCTGGGATGATACAGGCAGGCCATGGAGGTGTCACATGAGAGAAACATGAGCCCCAGAAGCTGGGGAGCAGGGCTGTGCCCAGGGAGCATGGGGGAGGGGAAGGCTCACTGTGCCTCCTATTCCCTTGTGCTGGCCCACAGGGATGGACACTGCCTGTCCCTATTGATGACGCCACCACTCCTCGGAGGAGCAGGACACCCATGGCTTGGAGGGCTGGAAGGAAAAGTCCCGGCAGGGGAAGGGGAAGAGCTGCATGGAAGGGGAGGGTTTTCTTCCTGGCAGTTACTGCAGGGACCCATGGGGTGCAGAGTGGTGCAAACACGTAGCAGTACTTTGGGGTGGAGCCTGTTTGTCTGGGATACCGCTTCCTTCCCCAGCTGTTCCTTCCTGGGGTGGCTTGTGGAAGCACCTTTCATCACTGTACTCAGACACCCCACACCAGGCTGCAGGCCCTGGTCTGGGTGTGGCTGTGGCTTCGGTGAGTGCCCTGGCGCGTCTCCTCATCTGCTTTGGGGGTTTCAGTCCCTCGTCTTGCCCTGCTTTGCTGGTGGTGCGCGAGTCTCCTGGCTGGTCCCGTGACACTGTGGTGCGCCGCTTCACCAGCACGCCCTGCTTAGCTGGGGTGGCTCGTTCTCTAATATGCACCAGGGGCAAGAAGTCAACTGATGAGCAACCTTCCTGCCTGTCGCCGTTGGGCTGCCTAGCGCTGATAGCTGGCAGGCACGCCGCCCGCGCCGCGGGACAGTATCACCGGTACCGCACTGACTGTCTCCTGGGTTCCATCGCACTGTACACATTGGCAGCTGGCGTGGGCTGGCTGTGTAATTCCCGTGCCCACTGTAGCTCTGAAATCTGCCACCTGCCCCACTCAGCCCATCATGCAGAACATTAGCAGCAGCTCCGCAGTGGGACCAGCAGTGGGGAAGGTGCCTGTAGATAGCAGCCTGTGGAGAGTAGGGGCTAGAGCCGAATGGTGCTGGATGGGGAGTGCTCACCCTGCCAGCCAAGCAGAGTTGTGCTTTTCCCCCAGCTCCCCTCACTCAGTCCCTGGCAGAGAGGAGCTGCTCACTCCTGGGGGCATCGCACCAATTTGCTTGGGATACTTCAGACTAGCCAAGGTGCCAACCTTGCCCAGGGAAGGTTGGTGTAGTACAGGTGCCTGAAGATGCCCCTATCAGACTGGCCACCCTGTAGCTGAAATCCAGTGCTGGGCACTGGCTCCCACAACTGCTAGCATGAGGCAGCAGCATGGGTGATACAGGACACGGCCCTTCCTGGCTCTGTGCGGGCTACCAGTGCCTGCCCCCTTTGGGCTGGAGCTGCTCGCTGGAATGCAGGGGCTGTGTCAGGCCAGAGCATCCCGCTGGATGGGGGGTGATGAACCGTGGCATCTACAGTCAAGGCAAAGATGGAGTCAGCAGATTGTGGCCTGGTGCTGTGAGTTGCTGAGTGCCCAGGAGAGTGGAGTGTGCAGAGTTCTGGCAGGATGCGGCCTCTGCTACCTGCTCCGGGGAGCACACAATCTCACCTCTTCCCTCTCAGATGGATTTTTTTTCCAAGCAAGCCCTTTAGTTTGGCAGGTGCTGGCTCTGTGCTTGGAAGTAGGACAGGGGCATGCTGCACCTCCGAAAGAACAGGTGACTAATTGCAGCCAGCATCAAATCACACATTTAGGGGACAGGCCTACACTTTAAAGAGATAGATGGTGCTGTGACACAGCTGGCAGGAACCTGGCAAGGTGGGGAGCTGAGCGCCCGTGCAGTGCAGTGGTGGCCGACAGGGGGCATCCGTGCCCCACTCTCTTCTGTGGCTGCGGGAGAAAGCATCTCGGTGCCAGAAAGCAGCAAATCTCCCAAATCCACCAGTGAGCGAGTGACAGTTTTTAGCAGTTAATAAAGAAAACATCTTTAGCTAGAGAGGGGGGAGGCCTGATTTCCCTCTGATAGTTGCTCCTTTTCCGCATGCTAATTCCAACTGAATATGGAGCAGGGTGTAATTACTGCACAGTCGCTGCTCGGCTGTGGCGGCCCACATGCCTACAGGCTCCTAGGGATCCCAGCTTTGAACTAGCGCTGAAATAACAAAGGGCCTTTTGCATGGAAAGAGGGAGCCAAGGAAGAGAGAGCTTGGGAACAGGCTCTGTTCTCCAAGCCCAGGCGCCTGGATGGCTCCACACAGCTCTCACGAAGTGTTGCGTTGCGTTCTGCTGAAGGGACTGGGCACGCTGAGGGGATGAGACTGGCAGCGGTGCCCAGGTCCAGCCCTGCCGAGGGTGTAGGCTTTGTTGCAAGGGAAGGCACTGCATCGCTCTTTTTCAGACGGCTCATCTTCGGGGAATGCCCTCGCTCCAGCTCCCTGCCCCTCTTTACGTCAGAGGCACCGAGTGTCCTGCTAGCCATGAGGGAGCTATGCCTCTGATCGCTGCGCCTAGGTCAGTGGGAGCAGCTGGAGCCTGTGCCCAGAGCAGGCAGTGAGCTCCGGGTAGTGCTCTTCATTTGGTACATGCACGGGCCAGACCACATGTGGGCCCCGAAGCCAGCGGAGTTACTCAAGATTTCCCCTGGGTGACTGGCTGCAGAGCTGAACGCAGGGGCCCTGCCAGGCCTGGGATGATCCCCTGCCAAGTAGCCCCCATGGTATCGACATGCCCGGAAAAGAGATGGTAACAAAGGCAGGCTGTGCACTGGGTGGAGTCACGGCTGCACCCCGGGTGCTTTGCACGGCCCTCTTGCTGTGAGCGGGCGTCGGCGAGGCTCCTGAAGGCTGCAATTTAGGGGTGAAGATGGAGGGCCCTGGCTGAGGGGGAGACAACTGTGGCAAGGCGTCTGCTGTCCCTGGGCCGGGGGGAAAGGCTGGCTGTGGGTAAAGTGCTTTGGGCTTATTCTCTGCCCACGTCATTCAGACCAAGGGGGGTGCTGGAGATCTAATGGACATGCGTGGGAACGTGCCTGGGGTGAGCAGCTATCTGGGGCAGGACAGGCAGAGGTTTGCATTCAACCGGCCAGCCACTCGGAGATATTTCCAGTGCGTGGGTGGTGATTTGCTGCTCTGCCTGGCGTCGGCCACCAGGAAATGCAGAGTGGAGCAAATGCCCAGTGTGCAGCCCAGCCGCGGCGGGCATCCTTGCAGTGGCTTCTCATAACACAGGGCCCAGCTGTCCCTCTGCCATCTCCACTGGAGGGCAGAACTCATGGCCTCCCCCACACACACCAGAGAAGAGAGGGGGCACCTGGCCAGGGCCTGCTGCAGGGCCCATGTGGTCAGCCAGGCTGATGGAGCAGGGTCTGAGGGCGGGGCTGGTGTTGGGTCCTCATTGCCCAGCTGTTTGGTTTTGGGGGAGCTGCTGGTTTTATGTCATTATATTTTACTGACGCGTAGAGCCCTGGATTGGGGCGTTTCTGTGTGTGTTACACATCTAATCAACCCCTGAGCATGCGCACACACAGGTACATGCATGCACATGTGCACACACATACTCTGAGTTGAGCTTCACGGAAAAAACCCACAGCAAGCACAGCTGCATTCCTGAGACGTGACTGTTTGGGATTTAGCCTGGAGAAGTCAGGCAACGTGAGATTCAGCTGCACCCTCGCCCTCTGCCCCACCCACACACCCCTTGTCTCATCCGCTGCACACATCCCCTCCCCCCCCGGACGTTGTGGTGGCCTCACACCCTGGGCGGGGGTACATTAACTACAGAGGAGAACTGAGGCATCAGATGGACGGTATCAAGTGGACTTAGCTAGTCCTGGAATTGTCTATTGGCCCAAAGGATCCCCCCAGAGTCCCGGATGCCTCCCCCTCCCCACAGCAAGGGGGCTGCACAGCTGGTCCCAAGGTTCTGACATGGCAAAGCCAAGCACGTGTTGTATCACATTCACAGATACCCTGGTGGTGGGCAGCCTTGTAAAAGCCTAGCCAGCCAGCCAGAGCTGTGTGGTGCTGATCATTGCTAGACAGCTCTGCTAGGCAGATTTTGGGAAGGGGCCTGCTGAGCGCTGTGGGCATGGCCCTCCCATGCCACAGCCAGAGCTCACTGTGTCAGCAAACCGCAGGAGTGTGGGGCGGGGAAGAGGAGAGGAGTGGGAGTGGGCGAGAGGCTGGGCTAATCCAGCAGCAAGGGAAGAAGGCTAGATTGGAGCCTGGCTGTCACTTTAAAAGGCACTGTAGAGCTCACACAGATTCAGTGGAAGGGAGTCTGTGGCCTAAGGGGTGGGGACAGGGAACACTTGGTGGTGGAAATTTAACTGAGATGTCTATGGCCTTTTGGGCCACTTCCTCCACTGGGGAGATTCGTGGCAGCCCCATTGACAGCCGCAAAACTCTGCTGATTTCCACCAAGGAGGGGCTGGCTTTTTGCTTTAATATCAGCATTAGTTCTGCATCAACCAAGCAGGTTTTGTAAATTACAGCGCACGTGTGCATGCATGTGTGTGCTTGTGTGTGTGCATGAGTGTGTGCATGTGTTCTCTCATTCAATGACAGTTTTGCACAGCCGGCTTCCTGTCTCTCTGTTCAGCAGAATGGCTCAGGCTGCACCTGGAGAGTCGGGGGGAGGTCGGACCCTGGAAAGGAGAGGAGGAAATAATTATTCAAAATTTTTATGTGGTTATCCCCCCCTCAATGAGATCTGAGCTTCTCCGGCTGACAAGCTGGGCTGGTGTGGCCCTGGCCATGCACGGAAGGACTCTAGGAGCAGGCAGTGGAGGCTGGTTCAGGCTCCAGCAAAATGCCAAGCCCCTGCCTGCCAGCCCAGCTCAGAGGTCTCGTGGCCAAGGGGTCCCTGGCGTAGGAAGGGGATTGGGGTTTTCAGGGCGGGGGAGTTTGCTACGGGGGAAGAGGAGGCAGATTCGCACTATGAGGGTGCTGGTGTGCCAGCCCTGCTCCCAGCCCATCTGCAGAAGGAAGGGAACAACAGGCAATGTTCCCCCCTCTCACTCTCTCTCTGGGGAAGGCCAAGTCCCCCAAGTGTGCACATCTGGGAGATGCAACGCTTATCCATGCATGGAGTGTGGCCTTCTCTGTCCCAAGCCTGTGAGGGCTGATCAGACCGGGGCGGGCAGGGGCCCTCATGGCTGCTGCAGGCCCTTTTCAGCTCACCCATCAGTGCAGGGACCCCTCAGCACAAGTGGCACCCATTCCTAGTCCCAGTGGGGATCATTCCTTTCTGCCTGGACAGGGGTGGGCCAGCAGGAGTCACGTCCCAACAGTGACTGCAGCAGGGGGAGCCAGTGGCCTCTTCAGGCAGGCTGGGGGCACGGAAATGCTCATGAAGTGGGGCAGCTCCTTGCCAGCCACCTCAGACTGTGACACGCCCATTGCAATCGCAGTGCACCGATGCCAGGGCCCCCGGCTGCCAGAACAGGGCTCAATTCTCCACAGACAGAGTATGACCAGCCACACCCCATTAAATTCTCTGCGGCAAGGAATGCCAGCTCCGTGCTTGGTCCCTGCTTGCACAGGCCGAGTGTGAGGGCACGCTGGGCTCCCCACAGCCACTGCTGTGGAGTCTGGCCTTCCCCAGGTGGTGAGGGGGCAGACCCATTGCCAGAGCCCTAGAGCTAACACTGCTGCACCCGTTCATTCCCGACACCCAACTCTGCACTAAGCCAGAGTGCGGGGCTGACAGGAACGGACGGGGCTCATCGCCATGGGCACATGCCCCTCCCCATCCTCTCTTGTGCCCCCTGGCAGCAGGCAGCACTTGGGTCAGGTGGCCCTGCCCGGGCTCAGGGCTGAATCCTGCTGTGGCTGCGGGAATCCAGCTGGGGCTGGGGCGATTTGGCTGCCGGGTAATTAGGCAGGGAAAAGATTTATGTCCTGTGGAAACGTCCTGTCACCTGCATGAGGTCCCCGACAGTGCCGCGTCATGCACCATTTGCACACGCTAACAACTGACCTGTGTGCAACACAAGGCTCTGCTCCTGACAGCAAAGCCATCCTCTGGGGTAACGTGGGACATGCCAGTGCCTCTGCCAGGGAGTGCGAACACCAGCACCGCCTGGCATGGGCACTGCCTACCAGGATAGCCTGCAGCCGCAGGCTGCTCCCTGTGCGATGCCTGCCCGGGACCGGGCAGTGGAGGAGGGGATGGATGCAGGGAAGCCCACACCTGTGTGCCCAGCATGGCTCGGCTTGATGTGGTGTCAGCCTGGCTATGCCAAGGCTGGATACTGGAAGTGCAGCACAGACCCACAGGCCCAGCGAGGTTGGGGGCACGCTGATCACATGGACACGCTTTGTGGTGCCGGGCCGTGGGCACCTGCCCCGGATGGAGCGCAAGGCCACCCGGCTCAGCCACAGAAAGTACAGGGCAGCCTAGCTCGGCCTGGGGGTGGGGGTGGGGGTGGGGCTGTCTCTACAGTGCCCCATGGAAGGACCCGATGCAGCTAGGGCTGGAAAGGAGACATGCAATGGGGCTGACGGGAGCAGAGCCCCTCTTCCTTCTCCTGCCCTTGTTGCAGGATGGGCACGAGGCACCAGCACTTCCCTGTCTGTGGAGCCAGGGCCAGGCCTCTCCAGGGGAGGGCACACAGGAGAGAGGGCCGCTGCCGGGGAGAGGAGCCAGAGGCCCACAGGGAGCCGAGGTAGAGAACTGAGGGCTCTGGAACATGGGGGCCTGAGCAGGAGTGAAGCTGGGCACAGGGTGCTGAGTTTGGAGAAGCCCACTGACAAATGGCTCCCCCTCCTGGCAGTGTGAGGAACGGTTGCTCTGGGGCCAGGGACTGCTGTGGAGACAGAGGGCAACACACCGGAGAGGGGAGACAGGAGTATGCAACTTCTATGTAAATGAGTATGGAGGCTTATGCAAATTAGTGGCTGGCACTTTGGATGGCAGAGCTGCTGGAGGGCACTGGGTCTGGAGCCAGGATTCCAGAGTCAAACATCTGGGCAGGGGTACTGGCCTGCCACCTTGCAGGGGAATCCGCCTGGGGGCTTTGGACATGGGTTTGCTCCTGACAGCTGCCATCTAGGAGTGCGGGGGGCCCACGTACGTGATGGGGCAGCGCAGGGTGTGTGGGGCTCCATGCGCAGTGAAGGTGACTTCTGCCATGGCAGCCTACCCTGGAGTGGCGCATACGCTGCCTGCCCGTGGCCTACGCCAGCTGTGACAACATCCCCTGGGAGGCGGTGGGGCCAAGTGTGGACATGGCGCCAACGCGCCCTCTGCCCCGGCTGTACCAGAATTGCACGCCTGGGCTCTCTGCACTGCGGCTGGCCTCCACCAGCACCAGCCTTCTTCTGTCGTGGTTCCTCGCCCCGCACTCAGTGCTGGCTGAGGGGGCTGGATCGAGGCCGTGCGCATCCCATCTGTGCTCTTTGACACGTCTCGCACTCGGCCCTGGCCTATGTCCTGGTGCCAGCAATGGAGTGAGCCTGGGCAGCCCCGTCGCCTCGCTCCATAGGATGCTGTCACAAATGGCTTCTACTAGGCTTGGCGAGGGCAGCGTGTGCTGCAGGGCCAGCTGGCAGGGAGGGGAAGGGTATGTGGGCCGGACTGGGTGTGCTGCGAGCTGAAGCCAGCGTGAACAGGGCCCTGGCCGGTGCCAGAAGGATGCTGGTGTGAGAACATGAGGCAGAGTGAGCGTGGCCTGGCTTCCCCCTGGCCAGGGCTGCCTGACTCACACGCAGGAACAGATGGGCTGCGACACAGACACCCGGCCTCATTACCCACCAATACGGAACCTGTCATTGCCTCGCACCAACGAACCTGCAACGTGTCGCTTCCTGCTGCCAGAGCCGTGCGACTTAGCCCGACCTGCCCACCGCGGCCCAACCCGCCCGGAGCCCTGGCCAGACGCTGAGAGGGCAGGGCAGTAATTTGGAGCCATCTCCCCCCTCCCTCCGAGGGAATAAATCCAGCTTCCTGCTCCCCAATCAGCCCTTCGGGGGGAGGCTCCCCAGACCTCCCCTGCTCTGTCCTGTGCAGACGCTGCACGTCACCCTACATGGAGCCACTGATTGCAAAACAATCAGTGACCTTGTCTAAGGCTAGGCTGCAACGGAGGCACCCCGAACCAGGGGCCATGTTGCAAAATAGAGAACAAAGCAAAATGTCCACAAGATTTTCTGTCCCCTGCCCCAGTTGTTGCTGCCCCTCACTCTTGCCCCACAGCCCCACACCCAGTTCCCATCACTCTCCCTGCAGCCCCACTATCCCCAAACCCAGCTCCCGTCACTCGACCCACAGCCCCACTGTCCACACCCAACTCCCATCACTCACCCCACCGCCCCATTGCCCCATACCCAGCTCCTGACATCCAGCTCCCGTCACTCGCCCCACAGCCCCACTCTCCCTGCACAGGGCTCCCCACATACAGCTCTACTTATGCTCATCAGTGCTGACCCACAGCTTCTGCAGTCCATGCCCTCGGCTCCCTGCCTCCCCCCAGCTCTGTGGAGGGTCTTCACTACTAGCCCCATTGACCCTGCACTCTCAGGGGAAGTCTGCAGCTGATCGGAAATGGGGCAGGGCATGACCCGCAGCCAGGCCTGTTCCACAGGAGCCCGGCTGCACCGTTCCCAGTGGGAGGAACCGGGCATCACTGTGTGATGTGCTGAGGATGGCGCAGGCCTCAGGGTGTCTGGGTCTGGGAGTGGGCAGGCAAGAGTGGAGTACTGTTCCCACACCTGGGATAGGGGAGCCCAGAGCCAGCAGGGCTGGAGAGCGAGAGTGACGGCCCTGTGTCAGTGCAGCGGGCTCTGGGATAGCCAGACCCACGGGCCATGAGTCAGGCTGGCTGTTTCCCCCAGCTCGAAGCTGGAGCTGACTGGGCTGCGAGCTCACATCAGGGCATGTGCTCCAGGCCTGTTGGGTCCAGGCCCTTTGCTTGATGTGCCCTGCACCTCTGAGGAGGAGGCAGTCGTGCTGCTGGAAGCCAGCCAGCCCCTCTGGAAACGTGTGCAGGGCCGAGCCGGGAGGGGCTGTGTGG
>ML675630.1:21772376-21843411 GCA_007922155.1 Mesoclemmys tuberculata | reverse complement strand
AGATCCCATCCGAGAGCATTGAGCTGGGGGCTCCCCTGGCAGCAGCGAGGGGGCTCGAAAGGGACTGAAAGGGTCTAAAGTGCCACGAGCCCAGGAACTGGGACACACAGTGACATAGTTACAAAGCTGCAGCCCTTGCAGCCCCGGATGCCACCCCTAGCTACCTCTGCCCCCATGCACTCCCACACGCTGCCGCACAGGCAGAGCCAGCAGCTGGAGACAGACTGGGCGCTCCTGAACCCGGCACACCCTGCTGAGTCCTCTCAGGGAGCACTCCCCTACCGAGCCCCTCTGCAGGGAGGAGCTGGGCCAGGCGGGGTGGGCGTGGGCGAGTGCCGTCTGCACACAGACTGCAGGGCAGAGACAACACACAGCAGTGACACCTGAACCCGGGCTGCACCAAATTCAGCCAGGGCCCCACACACTGCCTCCCCCACTCCGACCCATTCCCAGCCTGCGCCTGGCACCCTGCCCCTCCATTCCGACCCGTACCCAGTCCGTGCTTGGCACCCTGCCCCCACTCCAACCTGTGCACAGCCAGTGCCTGGTGCCCTCGCTGCCTTGTGCCTGTTTGGACGGGCTGGGAACAAGCCAGCAATGGAGATGGGCCCCTGGGCTCCCAGCTCTGCTGCAGGACTTGTTTGGTGTGCACTGGGTTCAGAGACAGGGTGAGGCCTGTATGGCACAAGCTGGAGCCAGGCACAGTCTGGTTAGGGGCTGGCACAAAACCTGTGATGCTCTTCTGTCCTGGCTCTGCACCCAGTTCTTCCAGGGAACCTCAGCCCGCTGCCCCCACCCCAGTGCAGTCCAGGGCTCCACACACACAGCTTGGCCACTGCCCTCCTGCTCCACCAGGAGAGGGCTACTTCTGAGCCAGGCTTTCTAGACCAGCTGAACTGGCCCCTGGCCAACGGATTTGCAATCCAGACATGTTCACAGGGCTGGGCTGAGCCCCGTGGGAGCAGAGCCAACCCCTGCAGGGCTAAGCGGCTGAGGTGCCACCCAATCCAGCCCCCTGCATCCGGCAACTGGCCTCGGTGGGACCTAGTCAGAGTGGCCTTAGGGCTGGCAGCCCTCGCAGCCAGCCCGCTGTGCAGAGCATTTGCACCAGCGTGGCTTCCTTGTGATCATTACAGCTTCCAAGAGAAGCCAAAGGCAGGGCTGTGTTTAAAGCACTGGCTGATTGGGGTAATCATGGGAGCACTGAGTGCATTAGCTGCAAAGGGTTATAAAGGAAAATTAAAATAAAATTGGATGTGACAGAAAAGTACATGGAAAATTAGCAGGAGAATATGAATATTTATGGCTGCGTCGAGTGAACACTGGGAGAACGCTCCTGCCTGTTCCCGCAGCTCTGCTGCCACCGCTGTCAGCCTGCAGGCACAGAACGGCAGGCTCCCCGCCGGCCCCCCAGCCCAGCCGGCCAGTGCCAGGCAGCAGTGAGGGGAGTGTTGCTGCGTGGGCTCACCTGATGTAGGGGACAGCTCCCTGCACTGAGGGAAAGACTCCTCTCCTCTCTGTTTACTGGGCTCAGGGCAGCAGCAGCAGCTAGCCAGGCGGCACGCAGGCAATGTGTGTACATGGTGGCAGGGGCCTGTGCTTCCCAGCCCGGGGTGCATGTACACACGGGTACATGCCTGTTGACACGTCTGTGTGCACAGGCCGGAATGTGGGAGTGTGTCTGCATGGCCAGACATGAGCAGTGTCTGTCCAAGAGTCGGTCTGGGCCTGGCCTCGGGATTCCCCGGCAGCCCGGGGTTACACCCACAGCCTCCCAGAGGGTGCTGAGTGGGGAATCTGTGCGTGGGAGCTGCCCCTCATGGGAGTCACAGCCCTAGAAAGCTGGGCAGCGCACAGCCCCATGGGATGGGGTTCCTGCCCGCCCCACCCTGCCTGCTGAGGTCTGGATCCCTGCCGGGGGGTACGGCCCATCAATAACAGACAAGGGCTGGGGGATGAGAGTGCAGGGAGCAGAAGCCCTGCTGGGCGAGTGGCTCTGGAGGACGGGATCAGCACTGGTAAAGGCTGAGTGACTGGCACATGCTGCGCCCCATGGGATGCAGCCACCTTGCCACACGGCTCCTGACCAGGCTTGGCTGGCACCGCTCGCCCCCGTTGCTTGGCAGGCTACTCTGACTGAGCACAAGGCCCTGGAGCAGCACAGACAGCCAAGCGCCCCCGCGCCTGGCGGGGCAGGCTCCTCGCCGAGAACGTAGCCGGCAGATGAGCCAGGGGCTCCTGAATCCGCTGCTACTAGCCCCTCCTGCGTAGGCCAATTGCTGGGCATCCCACCTCTCAGCCGGTCAGCGGGCAGCAAGTCTCTGCCCTGCCTCTGAACCCAGTGCACACCATCCCACTGTGTCGCTGGCAGCAAGTATCTGCAGGAGCCCCGAAGGACCCAGGGCAAAGCCCCCACTTGGGGCAAGAAGAAAGTCCCTGTCCAGGGGGAACAGAGCCTGGGCCAGGGCCTGCTTTCCAAACCAGCCGCTGCTTCCCCGCAGCTGCAGGCCCTGCTCCCCCCGCACGGCAGCCTCTCGCTGAGGCCAGGCTGGTGTTCAGAGCTGGCCCTGCAGGGCAGTGGCTGGCAGCTGTTGAGCCCTGGGACTCTAGCCAAGGCGGGGGTCACGTCTGACCCCTTTCAGACAGCTCAGCATGCGGGGCAAAGTAGGGACCCCGCAGGCTCAGGAGATGCCAGCCAGACTGCGACGTAGGAGGGCAGGGGAGGTTGTGTTGAGGGCAGGAGGGGAGAAGGCCCTGACAGCTCACCGTGACTGTGTGCTGTGCCAGCACCTGGCACCCCCCTGGCTTGCTGGACTCATTAACGGCCCCTCTGTGCTAGTGCACTGGCATGTAAGGGCCAGATTCCTCCCGGGCTCCCAAACCAGGGCACAGAAACTGGACCTGGGCCATGCCAACTGCAGTGGTCTTTCTCTGCCTTCCCCCCACCCCCAAGAGGAGGCCGCTTGGTTCCCCTGAGTGCCAGCACAGCCCTGCCCCCGCCCGCTGGCACACTTAGCAGCCATTAAAATCATTTAACTGTTCAAATATTCAGCGGGGTATTTAAATATTTATCAGCCACGTTCCTCTGATGTTAAACAAACAGTGGCACAGGGTGGAGCTCAGGTCCTTGCTCATCAGCCCAGCCCCATGTGCCCACACACGCACACGCGAGGCCACAGGCACACATGCCACACACAGGTGTACATCTGCACGTACACACACACCTGCAGCCACAGGCACACCTGCCACGCACAGGCGCACATCTGCATGTAAGTGCACACACGCACATGGGGGTGAATGTTCCGCACAGGGCAGCTGAAATCCCTGCCATCTGGCTAGGTTACACCAGGGGCTAGACTAGAGCCAGGGCTTGGCTTTAAGTCACTGAACTCCTGGTGGGACCCTGGGAAAGTTGCCTCCTTTTCCCCAGTCCTCATTCTTCTGGAGTGGCAGATCAGATAAGAAAAGAGCCCTTGCGACCCCACACAGGTGTCTATCTCCGGTAAGCTAGCCCTGAGCCATAGTGAGAAGTCAGAGTTTGCATATTCCCGCTCCCAAAATGCATTGCGGGGGGGAGAGGCAGAGCCCTGCAGAGGCAACAGGACGGGTTGAGAGAGGATTTGCTGAGACTCCAGGTCTGCCCCCCTCACTGGGGTGCAGGAGCAGGCAGGCTTGGAGCTCAGTTCTGCCCCTTGCCATGCAGAAAATCAAGTGCTGCCTAGTCAGAGCTGAGCGGGGCAGACAGCTCTCAGGAAAGGTTGGTCCCCTCCCTTCCCCACAACACACGGGGCTGGCCCAGCCTGGTGCCCGAGCCTTGGCGCACAGTGAGCTGCACTGGAGGCTGTGGCCTGGGAGACAGCTGGTGCCAAGCATCTCCTCAGTGAATGCAGCACCCAAAGCCAGGCGGCATTTGTGCCTCTTTCTAGCACCTGGCTGGGGCTTGATGGAGCTGGCGGCTCCTGCTTGCCCCTGCCCAGGCACACGCTGGCTGGCTGGGTCCGACTTCTCTCCATGGGCTGGGGGACATTGGCCATGGCCCTGCAGGGCAGGATGGAGATGCTGCAAGAGGGCAATGCTAAGCTCTGGGGATACTCGGTGCTCTCCCGTCCTGCAGGCCTGCTGCAGCTTGGGGTCGTGGGGTGTCCTGCAGCCAGGAGGCCAGGACCCTGGCACTGCAGCTGCACCTGGATCATCGGTGACAGGCTTCCAGGCTCCCTGGCCTTCCAAGGACTGCCATGCACTGCTGGGTGCCCTCGCCGCTCCTCCCCCGTGTGCTGCTGCTAGGTGCCCTACCTGCCACGCCTCATTCCCCATGTCCTACTGGGGCACCCTACTCACCCCTCCCCCATGTGGTGCTTTAGTGCCCTACCTGCCCCTCCCCTCTCTGTGCTGTTGGGGCACCCTCCCCCCCTCATGCTGTGGGTCCCACTGTTATGCCCCCAAGCTCTGTTCCCAGTGTTTCCTTACAATCTCTTCACTGCCTGCTCCAGCCACCCCTGGGGAAGTGCTGTGCCACCCGTGCTGCCCTCCCCTACCTCTGGCATTGCTGGCAGGGTGACCCTGCCTTGTCCAGAGAGCAGCTGAGCTGAGCCAGGAGCTCCTGTGATGGTGTCCCCAGGAACCATGCTCGGGAACCACTTGGGCGCAGCCAGTCAGGACTCTAGTGCTCGGAGTCTTCCCAGGCCACGTCTCCACACACCCGTGCAGCTGCCTCCTGACTCTGGCCTCGAAGGGTTCAGCACCCCTGCTTCACCTGAGCTAACCCTGTGAGTCCCCTTGGCCAGGACTCTGGGGAGCTCCTATGCTCCTCCAAAGGCCAGGCACCCGCCTTGCAGCCAGAAGCGATTCATAGCCAGCGTGGGAATCAGGAGGGTTTATTAGTTCTCAGGATCAGAGCATAGAAAGACTTTGTTAGCAGTTGAATCAAAAGTTACAGCAGCACCCAACTAAGGGGCCGCAAAGTCCACATTCTCGGGCCTGGCTCCCCAAGCCCTCTTATGGGGGACTTGCCCTTCCATCCAGCTGCCCCCCAGAGACCTCCCTTTACCCCTCCCCAGTCTTTGTCTCCTTCCTGGGCAACGTGTCCACCCCTCCTTATCTCTTCCTGCCCCAACCTGTTACAACCTGCTGCAGCTGGTTGGGCTAGCGCAGGGGGTCCTAGCTCTTTTCTGCATACGTGTGGCTGGGGGAGGCCCATCCACCCTCTTGTGGCCTCTGCAATGATCACATGCCCGGGTCCCATCACCGAAATATGTAAATAACATATGGGGAAACAGAGGCACACACAGCACGCAGAGAAAACCCCAAGAATATCTCCACTCATCACAGCTCCCCCCGTCTTGGCTCTTAGATCCACCGAGCTGCTTGTCCTGCCTCTCAGCTCCTCAGTGACCCCAGTGCTCCCCCAGTCTTTCAGGCCTCTCCACCAGCTCCACAGAGCCACTTTTCCCCCCAGTGCCCATTGGGGCAAGGAGTCGCTGTGGCTGGTCCCTGCCTGTGCTCTCTGGGGTTGGGCCTCTCCTGGCACTGGCTTTGGAAGGGGTTAAGAGATGCCCACCCACCCATTGCCCTGGGGACAAGAGGATGTGGCTGGGCCTCAGTTCCTCAAGCACTGGGCCATGATGGCTCTGTGCTAATGAACCTCTTGTCTGTTTGGGGATTGCCAGAAAGGGCTCCCCCCACTCTAAGTGGTGGTTCCAATCCCTGCCATGCTGCAGTCCTGCTGTGATTATATGGGCCACCTCTGGGCCTGCTCATTGGCTCTGCCCCCCCTCTCCCGCAGGAGATTTATCTGGGCCAGGTCCTGATGCTGCAGAGCGCAGATGTCACCCTTCTGCCAGTCTATCTTTGAACAGTGTGGAGGGGCCGGTCAAACCACGCCTAGGGCCCACCTCCCAGTAGGAACTTCTGCTGTCTCGCCCTCTGTGCCTGACCCCCCGCTTACTGAGCGAGTTTGGTTCAGATGAGAGAGACCCTTCCGCCAGACCAGGGGAGGCACAGCTCTGCTGCCCTTTGCTCATCCAATAAAAGGAACAACATTTTGTTACCCCTGCACTCAACAGTAAAGTGACTGTTAAGCCAACACTAGCCACAGCGACCATTGGGCAAAGCAGTTCCATCACACTGAGCACCTAGTGTTCTCATGCAAATACAGCCTGGTCCTGCAGCCCGTTCACCTCCCCCAGCCTGCTCGGCAGAGGATAGCTCCTTCAGACCCTGCTTATACAGAGAACTCCCAAACCTACTGGTGATGCTCCATGGCTTCACTTTGCCAGTGCCAGGGCCTGGCTGATGCCATGCCTGGCTGTGCATGGTCCCTGCAGCTGTGTGTGAATGGGGTGAATGCATGGCAATCACCCAGTAAACACAGGGCAGAAAAGGTGCTGATCCTAGCTTACCCGCCTCAGTGCTCCAAATGTCACCAAAGCCAGACCCTGTCCCCCCACGCTGGCTGCAGAGGGACACACCCAGCAAAGCCAGCAAGACCTGGAGGTGCCGAGGGCAAGTCAACCAAGACCCAGAGGCAAGTGAAGGCAGCCTTTGTGTAGCTACTTATTCAGGCCAGTGCTGCATCCCCTGGCTTCCCTGAGAGCTGCCCCTGCATAAGAGCCCCTCCACTCCGGGCATGGCTGGGAGTCAGCGCCCCTCCCTTTGTACACCTGGCCTCAGGCCCACCTTGCTCAGCCCAAGGCACTGACAGCTCTTCACCAGAAGAAGATGGCTAGGGTAACAGTAGAGGGGCAGGAGCTCAAGTGGGGGAGGCTTCCCAGAGTTCTCGGGGTGTGGAGCAGGCCCCTGTGGTCAGGCCCTTGTGTTTCAGGGCTTTCCCAGCACTGTTCCCAGGGGGCAGACAGCAGCATGGTTTGGGAGGTTCCTGTGGGCCCCAGTGAGCACTGAGAATTAGGAAGGAGGGAGCCAGCTGGGGGGCCAAAGCCCTGGGCTTGGTGAAGGGTCCTGCTACTCCTTTGCCTGTGGGGTGCAGCGATTGGGAGTCCTGCGGCTGTTCAGAGGGGGGGAGAATTGCTGTGGGTGGAGGGGAAGAGAAGGCTGCTAGGCTGAGATTGGGATCTGCCTGCTGCCCTGGAAAGGCCAGGGATATTTTCTGGGCTCAAGACCCATTGGAAGAGACTCTGTGTTTTCTTAGGGAAGGATCCTGCCCTGGTCACTAGAGGGGGGTTCCCTCGGTCAGGAGTGACCAGGAAGAGTCACACACTGAGGCCTGGCCACCACCCTGGGAGAGGGTACCTTCCCCAGCCAGAAGTATTTGCTGGAGTGGGGAGAGCTGGGCACAGCCTGCCATCACCCCAGCCCTCCCCACTCCTTCCCCAATAGCTTGCACTCTTCTCAGGAGCATCAGCAGGACACAGACAAGATGGGCCCAGGCGAGAGTTTGGTTAGATGCTTCCAGAGGTGCAAGGGGAGGCTGCTCTCCGTGATGAAGGATGGGCTTCCCACCCACACAGCCAAGACAAAAGCTGCTTCCCAGGGCTGGCAAAGTGAAGGGCCATCGTGGGAGGGGCTTAGAGGCTCTGGTAAGATGGAGGGTGCCCTTGGGGGTGGCCCGAGGGAATAGATGCCTGTGATGATGGTTGTCTCAAGTGGGAAGATTTTGGCCCTGAGAAAGGCAAAGCTGTTTGCATCTGCATCACTTTGAAAAGGGTACAAAGCAGCGTGACATTTCATAGAAATGGGAATAATAGAAAATGCATCACCGCAAACAAAGAAAAGCAAAGGAAACAGCCGAGCATTTTCCCTCTGTTGACACCCCTTGAAATCTGCTGTGTAATCTGTACTCTGTAATATTTCTGGATACCCTTTGCTGTAAGATTACAAGGCCTTGCATCTGAGTATCCTTGAGCCAATGTTTGCATTATTCACTCACTCCTATCCAAGGAAAGGACAGAATAAAGATTGATTCATAAAAAAAATATTAGCAAGAGAGAGAAAGGGAAAGAGCTCATTGCCGACTAAGCACATTGGCTGGGAATGCACCATCTAACAGAGCTGCCCAGTTCTGGCTGGCAAATGCCCCTTCACTAGCAAAGTTGCCCAGCATCGCCTGGGAAGTGGGCCATCTGTAACAGAGCGCCCAGCATGGTAAGTGAAATGCCCTGTAACTAGCTTCCCATTGAATCAAAAGAGCTAATGTGATCCTGGGCTGCATATACAGGAGAATCATGAGTAGGAGCAGAAAGGTTATTTTACCTCTGGATTTGGCACTGGTGTGACAGCTGCTGAAATCCTGTGTCCCGTTCTGGTGCCCACAATGCAAGAAGGATGTTGATAAATTGTAAAGTGTTCAGAGAAGAGCTACAAGAATTATTAAAGGATTAGAAAACCTGCCTTCTAGTTGTAGACTCAGAGAGCTAAATCTATTTAACTTAACAAAGAAAAGGTTCAGGGGTGACTTGATCACAGTCTGTAAGTACCTACAGGGGGAGAAATATTTAATAATGGGCTCTTCAGTCTAGCAGAGAAAGCTCTAACATAATCCAGTGGCTGGAAGTTGAAGCTAGACAAATTCAGACTGAAATAAGGCACACATTTTTAGCACTGAGAGTAATTAACCACTGGAAAAATTTACCAAAGGTCAGGCTGGATTTTCCATTACTGACAACTTTTCAATCAAGATGGGATTTTTTTCCTAGAAGTTCTGCTCTAGGAATTATTTGGGGACAGTTTCCTGCCCTGTCTTATAGGAGGTCAGACTGGATGGTCACAATGGTCCCGTCTAGTCTTGGAATGCAGGAATCTATAAGTATTATAAATCTTCCAGTGTACTTCTGTGTAGACTCATATGAGGGCCCTGGGGAATGGCAATCTATCTTAGTCACTGAGGGAAGTATTATCAAGCTTAATAAAGATGCCCACTTACTGTGTCCATCATGTGAAGATCTTTATCCTTACTACTGTGTGATGCTAAACTCCTGACAGTGAGGCAGGCTCTTGTATTACCTGGGATTAGCACTGCCAGCCAAGCAGATCTGGGCATGGTGGATTTATCAGAAAAAACATCAGATGAGCATTCAGCACCATGGGGAGAATCCAGCCAATGCAGGGTCCCCAGCCAACATCAGCTTGCAGCAAAGGCCCAGCCAGGGAATTTTCCATTTCAAGCACTAAATGCTCTTACCTTGGGCTCCAAATACTGAACTGGATTAAATTCTTGTGACATTCTGTACCTCAAAGTAGCAGCCTGCAACCCCCATATTTGCCACCATGTAATGATTATGATATGTTTGGTGCAGTGCGTGCTTTGTGAGGTATCATTTGAAAAGTCTTGATCTGCTGAACATTAATCTCCTGTTGGATGTCTGGGCTAGCACTGTATGGAAAGCTATGAAGTTTTGCTGAGTGTGTTACTGAAATGTCTAGTGAGGTCGAGAACACCCTCAACCAGCCTTTCAGTTACAACACAGGGGTAGCCATCATCGCCCAGACAGTGCTGATGCCCATTAGAGGGAATCCACTGTCCCAACAACCACCCCAGAGACTTCTCAGTGAGAGCATGTAGACAATGGAGACTGCCTGTCCAGTGAGGGCCGCTGACTTCCACAGCACAGGAAGAATCTTTCCAGCAGGTTGGAAGACAGTATAAAAGAGGGGAAGTGACATCATCACTTGGCCTCTCTCTCCCCCATCTCAACACTTGGAAGAATGTCTGGAAGACAAAGACTTTGGCCTGGGGAAAGGCGGTCCCAGGCTGGAAATGGGAGTCCAGTCTGTGTATTGAGGAAAAGAAATATACTTGTACCATCTGTCAGGATGAGACATTGCTTGATTCAAATCCTGCTTAGTTTGTAGAACTTAGACTGAATTTACTTTTGTTTCTTAAGTAACCAACTCTGATCTCTGTGCCTGCTACTTATAGCCACTTAAAATCGATCTTTCTGAAGTTAATCTATTTTATATTTTACCTAAAACAGTGTGTTTTTGGGTGAAGTGCTTGGGAAATCTCAGCTCAATTTACAAAGGCTGTGTGTCCATTCCACACTGAGGGAGTGGTGAGCTTACACTGGCCGGGCTGCTGATCAGTGCAAGATGGTACAGTTCTGGGGTGCAAGGATGGGGAGCTGGGGGGAAATGGCTGTAGCCTCCCTATTGTTGATTCATGAATGGCTGGGAGATCATTCATGCAACTTAGCTGGGTGTGTCCCTGCCGGGGATGTTTGGATAAGTGCAGTGCCCATCAGAGGTTTGTAGCTTGACATCAGCATCACAGTGTCAGAGGCAGCCCAGGCTGGTGCATTGGGAAGGCTCAGCAGTCCCACAGTCTAGGTTGCATCCTGGGGACCCCATCAGACCTGTGCACTAAATTGTGGCATGAGTTAAAACCAACCAAATCACAACAGATCAGCCTGAATCAGTTAGGGGCAAAATTTGGGACTTTATCAGCCAAGTTTTGCACTGGGACACAGCAAGCAGCCACAACCTTACGAGAGAACAGACAAGGTGAGTGGGAAATGGAGCTGGGGGACTTATCTGTAACTAATAATTGAGTCTGCAAATTCAGTCTCTTTCTCTGCTGGCGAATTGTCCATGACTTTCAAATATCCCTGTTAGAGTTATTTGGTGGATACGTCTGAGAGGCAATTCTTGGCCTGTTGCTTGTGTACAACTGGTTGGTTTTGTATGGTCAATATTGTAGCTCTTTTGATTGGACACCTAGGTCACATGATATGTTTCTACCCCCTGAATGTATGAGTATATGTCTTAGAATCAGATTTCCAGTGTGCATAATCCACTTGCCCTGAATATTCTCTCCTATCCACTTACCCTCGAACACTTTAGCTAACCTGTCTTGACAACCTTGGTCCCCAGGGCATTTGCAGAATGGGAACACAACAGGAGCATGAACATGAACTTGCTTAGACATGGGAACTAATATCTGCAGGACCTCTTTGCAGTATTTCCCTGAGTCTGTTATAAAGACCCATTAGTTGCACTCCTGTGTGATGTCGCTGCATGATGTGATTTCTAGGTAAAATTAAGCCTGACTCATGATCTCGCGGTAGAACTCTCACATGTCAGGACTTTTGTTTTCAGCTGCCCTGCCATGTGAGAGGTCTGTCCCCAGATCTTGAGTCAGGATTAATTTTACTTAGAAATTGCTGTGATGGCCAGGGCTCCTGCTGTCAGCCAGCTCTGGTGGGTACTCCTGCTGTCAGTCCTGGGTGGCTGGGGTTCCCATTGTCAGCCCCAGCCTGTGGCTCCCCCGCTTTCAGTCCTGGGCGGCTGCTCCCCTGCCAGCCTGGGAAGTGGAAAAGGGGACTCCACTGCAGTCCCCTAGGGTTGGGGAGGGTGAAGAACCTAAGAGAAGCAGAGATGAGGTTGCGGGGGCTGAACTATGGCCTGGGGGCTGCCAGTGGGCTGAAGTGAGGAGACTGGGGGTTGATGGAGGTCTGTCTGATGGCGGATTCTGAGCAGATGGACTGAGTGTTGGGAGGGTGAATGGATGGGGTGGTGATGATGGGGGCTTGGGAACTGAACTGAGGGGGGTGAATTGGAGGGGGTTGGGTGGAGACAGAACTGGTGGGGGCTGGGCAACAGGATTAATTTCTGGGCAGGAGACAGGCAGATGTGGGGGTGAGAGCTCCTGCAGTAGGGGCCAGTATCATCTGACCCACAACATATGAGAGAGTGGGTGACACTAACTGCCACAGGCACACACCCTGGGGATGGGCCAGGATCATTCAAAAATCAAGAGACTGACCTAAAAAACACAATAGAATCTTTTTTTTTTTTTTTTAATCTCCTGTTCTTTGGCCAATCTCATGATTTTGGGGGGAACTGACTCATGATTTCTGATCTCTTGAAGCTGGGAACACTGAAACACTGCAAGGCAGAAAATACAATTCATTGGCGCACACCTGAGAAATTTCCCTCCCCCAAAGCCCTGATGCTGACTCCATGTTCAGGGTGCTAATCTAGGATTTGAAAGACGTAGGGTCTTCGCCCTTCTCTGCTGCTGGCTCCTGTGTGGCCTTGGCCCCTCTGGGCTTTATTCCCCATCGGTAAAATGGGTGCCATCACCTTGCTCTGCTGCACAGGGACTGGGAGGCTAAATACAATAAAGGCAGCCGGGTGCTCAGCCCCTCCAGAGATAGATAGGATATTGAGCATGTCAGGTTCAAGTGGGCCCCTTGGAGGCTACTTTGCTTGCAAAGAAGCACATGAGAGTAATGCACCAAGTGTAGTACATTTTCTGGACAAGAAACCGAAGTGCTGTTTGCTGAGAAGAATGTGATGGCCAGGCAGCTACACCCAGGCAGAACAACATCGAACACATTCCCAGGAGCTGGAAGTCACACCTCCAGCTCTGGTGTAGACACCCAGGTGGCAGTGGAGGGGAAGAAAGCCTTGATACAGTCCCAAATCACTGGGATTGCTTTGTTTGCATTTCACTTCCCTTTGCTTCTGCTTGAGTGGCTTGTATGTGTGTGTGGAGGGGGTCTGAAGTTTGCCTTGTCATTATTTTTCATTCCATGTCTCCTGTTCTTTTGTCCTGTATTAATTCAGAAGCAGGCGTAGCACACCCTGGCAGATTTGGGCCACCATCCTGAACTCCGGGGGCCTGACACTCTGTTACCTGTTCCATCTGTGCCCTGCAGGAAGAAGAGGCTCCCCAGTTCCACTGGTGGCACATCGCTGTGGTGTGAATGACTGCCCAAAAGGGGGCAAATCAGACCCAACAACTGAACATGAATGGTACCAGGGGACTGTCTCCAAGGGCAATTTGACTGTCCCCACTTTGACTGTCCTAGTATAGCACACGTTTCCAAAGGGATCACACCCCTAAAGCCTGTGCATAGAGGAGGGGAGGAGCTGCTGCCTCCCAGCCAAGGGTGGATTTAGGGGCAGACGACCCAGGCGACCCCCTGGCGTGCCAAGCATGGGAAACGCCGGGCTCAGGGGGCTGTTTTTGTTGTTAGTGACAAAATGGAAAATTGAATGTTTGAAGTAAAATGTTCCAGATATTCCATAGGCGGATTCATTTGTCACTAACCCGCTAGAATGTTTTGAACATTTGTAGAATTTTGTGGAACCTTCCAGACTTTCTGAGAACGACAATTTCCGCGAACCTCCTAGAAAGTTGTCAGCCCTGGCGTATATACCCTGGTGGGTATATATGGGGCAGGGTGTCACTAGTTATTCAGGGAGAGATAAGAATGAAGTGACGTGAGAGCCCAGCTGCGATACTGTGAACCTTGTTTTATTGTGTCATTATGAAAGTGTACGTACGTGGGGGGTGCTGAAGATGGGCGGTGCTGAAATGGAGAGGAGGCACTGAGGACACTCCTCATCATTTGGTCTAGGGCTGGCCCTGCTCCCAGTGTAAATGTAAATGTACTCTGGATGGCACGTGGAAGGTTAAATACATACCAGTAAAAAATGTTTCCAATGCAATCAAGACGTGTTTGGTCAGTCACTGAATGAATGCAAGCAGTGCAAGGATAAGGGATGCAAACAATGTGATCCCTCCAAGTTCTGAGCGGATCCAAGCCTGAAACAGGAGTGACTGCCCTTCTCTGGTAACAGCCAAACTGGAACAGGAGTAGGAGGTCTATTGCCAAAAAGTACAAGGCAGCCATCCCACCAGGTACCAACTAATATCTGACAAGTCCCTCCATCCACCCAGCACGTATGGGACAAGTCCTTGTAGGAAACCAAACAGCACAGAAAATCAAGGAATACAAGCCCTTAAAGCTAGGCAAAAACCACAATTTTCTCCCGGTTTCTTCTCCAACTGGCTCTGGCATTTTCATGCTCATGGAGTGGAAGGCAGACCACTGGGCAAGACCTGTAGGTGTGACATCCACCAGTCCTTCTCTGGCAGTGCTAGTTCCTGGATAGAACCCCTCGCCATGGTCTGAGAACTGGGAAATGAAGTTGATACCAACCCCAGTTTCACAAGTGTGAACAGACCTTCATTTGTAACCACAGCTTTCAAGCTGCTGGGAAACAGGATCAATATGTCATGGCGAAAGACCCCAGCCCAGCCCAGTGCACAGAACATATGCCGCATAGGGCATGCCTAGGAATCAGAATACTTGACATGACTTCCATGACAAGAGGCACCTTAGCAGGGCAACACTGGCAGGTCAGTGTGAGAGCAAAGCAGGCGGAGCGCCAGAATGCTTGAATGCTGGCTTAAAAAACAACCGTTATTGTTCAAAATAGAGCATGCTTTGTTCCTGAAACATAAGCATCTGGGCTAAAAGGAGAACAACAGAACAGAACAGGCAAAAGTCAAACAAAGCCAATTGCTGAGAATAAAAGATGCTCAGAACTGCATTTTCAGGAACAGGGCCACACAGCACGTGGAGGGACATGCGCTGTCGCCATGGGAGCCAGCTGGTGTGGGCAGAGAAACCCATCGCTATTGTGAGGCATGTAAAAACTAAGCCCCCACACTGGGAGATGAGGAGGAAAAGGCTTTTGACTCTGATGGAGAGTTAAAGTCTAACCTTTTGCCCAGATTGTGCATATCAACAAGTGCTGCTCAAAGCTGATCCCAGATCAGAAAGAGGAAGGCCTCGCAACAGAGTATGCCGCATCAGCAGCCTGGCCGCCAGGCTCTCGGCAGGCGCTGGGGTGTCTCTTTCGCAGAATTTCAAACTGGCTGGTTTTAGATACCTCAAAATGTTTCTCAACATGAAATTGTTGTTTTCTGGTCAGCCCTAGTCGTGGCTCAGGCCACAGGCGTTATCTCAACTGTTCTAAAACGTCATTTAAAAAACACAGCACTAGCAAATAGTCAGAGCTGAAATCATAGGACTCTTTTGATCTTCCATTCACTCAGCCACTTCCGGCTCCTGTTTGGCAGTCAGCTGCTGAGAACGTACCCTCTATATATGACTTCTCAGTGCAGGGATGTGAACTATAGTCTCCCCATCCTAGATGAGTGCCCCAGCCACTAGCTTTTTCACCACCACTCTTGGTTTCAATAAAATAGTATTTTTTGATGGAAGAAAACATCAGTGAAACTTTTCAATCAGCTCCACCCATGATCTCAAATGTCTCCAGCTCCTTGGGGAGCAGCTACCTGCTAGGGTATATTTGGGGTATGTGGCTTTCTGAGCCTGAAGTGGGTCCTTCTTCTTCATAAGAGGGCTTGGCAGGGTGATGCCAGTGACTTCAGAAGAGGAGGGCTCCATCTGCTTCCCCAAGGAGCTCTGAGAGGCATTCCAAGAGGAGGAACTGGCCAGGCTGCCATGAACGAAAGAAAGGGAGAAGCCCCGTGTCATCATTCACAGGGCGTGTCCTTTGCCTCAGCAGCTTGCCTCTGTTGCTGGTCAGCCCAAGGTCATTGCTTTTATGCAGGTGAGCTCTGCAGCTCTCCAACTCCAAGGCTGGGTCTTCTGCCTTCAGCACTCCTGCTTCTCTCCATGTGCTGGGCACAGTAACTGTCCCTGAGTTCAACCTCCTTCTACGAGGCTTTCTGCCCTTCAGAGAGCAATGCACCCAGGGCATGGTCTTTCAAAGCACGGGAGCATGCCTGAGTCCCTGGAAATCAGCAGCAGAGAGACTGGCTTAGCATGGAAACACCAAGCTTAGCTCAGAGACCATCTTAGCAATACCCTCGGGCTCACATTCCAGAGATGCCTCAAGTCCACCTCAGTCTCTGGGGTTGCCACAGCTTAGCTCTTAACACAGCCACCTGACACCTCCTGGCTTTGGTCCCAGTTGCAGCCACTGCTGTGTCCCATGTTCAGCCTGCCCAGGCTTCCTAGTGCTTTCGCATTAACCTCCGGTCTTTGCCTCTTCCATTGTCTCTCAAGGGAATCCACTCATAGGTGCTTATTCTGTTCTGGCCTGAATAATGGTCCAAGTCAGACAGCATGTGTGACACCCAGCCCTGCCTCCCTCCATCTCTCACCTAGGACAAACCAACCCCTTTACTCCAGGCAGGCAACAATGCACATGGGTGGGTAAACTGAGTCACACATATTCATCAAAATACTACAGAAATTTCTGCATTCTCCTCACTCTGCTGCTGGCTGGGTTCTGGCTCCTAGTTTATTTGCTTGTACTAGCTGCTGGCCTCTGGCTGTGCCTGAGAAAGAGGCCTGTGCTTGCTTATATGCAGCATAAAGCAGCAGCAGGAGGTTTTATGCCAGTGCAATCTTCTGTCCACACAGCTGCATCTACCCCAGGAGTTGCTGGAATAAGTGTCTTGGTCAGGTGTTTGTGGTTTTCTCATACCTCGGAACAGCATAGCTCTGCCAGTATAGGCTCGAAGCACAGACCAAGCCTGAGATTCAGTGACAACAAGCAGGTAGCCTCTAGCTACCAGCACATCCAGCAGCATTAAACATCGGAGCCAGTAACACTCTCAGCTAACCTTTTCAGCCACATACCAGCTTCCCCTGAATGAAACCACCAGAGTTGCAACAGCATCCTGTATAAGCATCAACCTTTTGGGGTTTGTTTCCTTTTTCCAGTTTCTATTATGGAATAGCTTCTACCTTAGCATTCTTGCACTTGTTTGTAACTCCAGCAGATGGCTGGAAGTGAGTGTGAGTGTGCATGTTTGTGCGTGGACGGATAGAACCCACAGACTCTAGTTGAGAATGGTGCCTATGGAATACGTCAATTACCTAAAACAGCCCTAGGTTAAAAAACCCTTGTGCGTAAAAGATCACACACACACATTTTATGGGTTAGGAGTTGTATGTTTAATTCAGAAAAATCATGGTATTTTCATCTGGATTTGCATTTGAATATTAAATGCAACAAGCTGTGTCACCTTGAATTGCACTGGACAGCTCCATTGTGACCCTGCATGGGGGAGGAGGGAGAAGAAAGGCTTGGCTCTCACCTATCATCAGTCATTTGGGCAGGCCCAGAGCCGCAGGCCGAACATTAGCACCAACCTGGGAGTGATCTGACCCTCCTCGGATCAGCACTTGGCTGGCCCCTGAATCTATTGATTGGCACTGAGACTGAGAAAGCCCTTGTCCTTTGGAGACTGACAGCTCGAGAAGACCACTGCCATCCCAAATTAAGACATAGAGTTGACAAGGATTTGCTGGTCTCTTTGATATGATTTAATCAATCTGATCATTAGATTAATCTGCTGATTTGCTGTTAACCCACTTGCCTGCGGTTTGATTGGTTTATCTGTCCCCTGTGCTTTTCCTCCCTCATTTAGTTGTGTTAATAAAGCTTGGAAGCTGCATGGTTTGGAGTTTTCTCCCCCTTGTCAGGGTCTGAACCTGATGTGTCCCCGGGGCAAAGAGCTGCCCTAGGACAGCTAGGGCCTGGGGCTTCTGGGAAAGCTGACTTGGGCATTGCTCATTTGTTCGATAAATGAAGCATCCAGACCTTTGAGGGCCTGGGGGGTTTGATATCAGATGGTCAACCTAACAGCTGAGCACTTCCCCAGAATAAGTCAGGACGCCTCACACTGTTGGACCTACCTGGTACATGGAGGGAAGTGCCTCACTGTTATAGGAACTGCTCAGAGCAGGGTGAGAAACTCTCCCATTGCTATGGGAGCCACCCAGAGTGGAAAGGGGGATAGGCCCTGTCACTGTGGGAACTGCCCAGCCTAAGAATGGAATTAAACACCGAGTTGCTATGGGAACTGCCCAGCCTAGGGATGGAATTAAACACCCTGTTGCTATGGGAACTGCCAAGCCTACGGATGGAATTAAACACCCTGTCGCTATGGGAACTGCCCAGAGCGGAGAGAGAAATGTCCCATTGCTCAGGGAACCACCTGCCCCATCCCTAGAACTGCTTGGCAGAGGCAGGAAGCAGCATAGTGAGTGCAATGGGCCCGGGTGCCCTTGGGACCTGCCAATCCGTCCCAGCCCTTGCCAGGGTCGTTCTGAAGACGTGCATTTTGCTTTTCGATGGGCTTTGGTTTTGATGACTCCGCACAGGGAAGGGCTGAGTGCTGCAGACCTGGATTGTGCTGCGTCGTCACCCTGGCCCCTTGTAGGGCAGCCCTTGCCCGCCCCATCCCAGCAGCGTTCTGATTGCCTAAGCAATAAAGTAGTTTTGCAAGCAAAAAACCCCTGATTTGCTTGTTTTAAATATTGAACAGATGGGCAGCAGAGTGCAATGCGGAGCGAGCGCCGCTCGCGTGGACTCAGCAAGATCTGTGCGTGCAGGAAGGAGCAGAAAGGGCCGGCAGAATGCTTTCTCCTCCGCTGCCCTGCCTGGCTCTCCGGCAAGGTCCCTGCTCTGCTGCCGTTCTGCCCACCATTCGCCCGTGCTGCGTCACATGGCAGAAAACAGATGTTACTGATGGATACAGATGGACATGGGCCTTAAGAAAGCCCTGAGCTATGGGTTATGCATGGTTCAGAGACTCAGCCGCACGCCCCAGACTCTTATTCAGGAAAAGGCATTGTCCATGTGAGAGTTAAAAAATGCTGCTGACTAGCCTGGATGCAGGACCCTGTGTGACTGGCAAGGCTGATGGGAAGCCAGTGGGAGGTATGGGCCAGAAGCTGGGAGAGAGGCTATCTTAGGTGCTGTTAGAAGACTTATTCCCCTCCCCCAGTGCCTCCGGACACTCCGTGGTTGTTAGCAGCTCTTGAGAAATGGGAGGCGACTGTGGGAAGGCAGGACACACTGCATTATGTCACAGGCACCAAGATCGTTAGTGGCATCTCCACTGTGGTGGGATTAGCTCCACCAGATGGGCACTTGCCCGCTCCCGGCTGCAGGACAGCCACTCTCGGCTTGGCGGCTGTGGCCCCCAGCACTGGAGGCTCTGGCATTCTTCACAGCCGCTTGCTGTCTGTCACCGAGATTGGGCTAACTTGGGAGCCACGTTTGCGAGGTTGACAGCAGCCCTGGATGGCTCTGTGGCCGGGTCCCCTCCCCCTGCCAGCCAGCTCTGCCAGGTCTTTCCGGTGGGGGACAAATGTCCAGGGGAGGGGGATGATGGTTTCATTTAAGTCTGCAGACATGTCTGTGTTCTCCCAGCCATCTCCGCACAGCGCGTGGTGCGGGGGGCACACGGTGCCTGCCTGGGCCCCAGAAGATGATTGGGATGTTTCCAAGAGCTCCCTGCCAGGGGCATTGCCACACTGAACTCTACAGAGGAGACAGCTTCGCTGCAGGACCCAGCCAGGTGGAGTGACCCACAGCCAGACATCCCAACCCTGCTGCCCTGGCAAGGGATACAGGGTTTAGGAACTTGCCATCCCCTGGCCAGGGCACTGTGTCCCATCCCCTGGTCTGGATGGGTCCATTCCCCTGCCCCCTTCCAGTGCACACTGGCAAAATGAGGTCCCTGTTCCTAGCTGCCCCATACTGCTCCCCAGCAGTGCCGCCCGCATGCGGTTTTCCTCCCTGCACGGGAATGCTCTGAATAATTAAAACCAAAAGTAAGAATGTTATGAAGAAGAAAAGGTAAAAGCAAAGTAGGGAGAAGAGCCGCGATGCTGGAAAGAAAGTTTGCTGGAGATGCCAATGTGAGGAGCTCTTTGATGGGCAGCTCCTTTGATCAGCGCTCTGAATATAGCCCTCACGTTTCCCTGTGTGAGCCCGCTGCCTAATTACCAGCCAGCAGGGCTGCTTGCCGTCCTTGGCACGTTGCTGTAATAGATTTCACTGAGCTCCCAGCCCTAGAAGGACATTGATTCTCTCTGCAGCCATTGACTCAGGAGAAACAGTGCAGCCCATCGATTTTTTTAAAGAAGAATTTTCTTTATTTTCATTAAATCATTAATCAGGGCGAAATCTACGTCTGGATCATTTCCGTGGCTGGCGAGAACGCGAGGGAAGTTCTATCGCCATAGAAACCGTTCCCTATCATTTAAAGCCTTGGATCCATCCCTCTCTTGTCAAAAGGCCTAATTGTTGCCCCGATCTCCACTGCTCAATTAGCAGTGATGTCTCCCTTCACGTTAATTGCTGGAGATGGGAGGAAGTAGGACAAATGGAACCTTTGAGATGAAAAGATTTTTTTTTCCCCATTCCTTAGCTTTTCTTGCTCCAGCACACTCCAGCATGCCTGGCTCTTTGCTGAGATGGAGGCTGTGGGCGGGAGGAGAACTCTCCGTCCATTGCAGGAGAACTGAGAGATCGACTCCAGGTGCTTCTCTTCTCCTGTTTCAGAGGCCCTGAAATCCCCTCTCAATCCCTCTCCGGCCACCAGGGACCCTCTCTAAGGGGGCATTCAACATTGCAGGTTCTTCTCCCTGCAGCTGCCCCAGACTTTCCTAGACTGGCTCCGTAATCCAGAGACATGAATTCCCCATCGGCTCCAGGAGCCTCTTACATTGTCTCCAGCCCACAACCAGATGTACAGAAGGGCAGTGATGATATCCAACCGGTTCGCAACGGTTCGCATGAACCGGTTCTTAAAATAGAAAAAATTCAGTGAACCAGTTCTTAGCGCTCCGGCCGTGGAAATTGACAAGGGAGGGTCAATTTCACTGGGGGGAGTGATTCTCCCTGCCACCGAAATTGACCAGGGAGGGTCAATTTCACGGTGGAGGGCACTGTGAAGTTTGGGTGCTGGGTTGTTGGGGTGCTGTGTGCATGATGTTTCAGAACCTATTCAGAATAGGTTCTTAAATATCACCTGCCTTTATAGAACTGGTTATTGGAAATTTGGGATATCATCACTGCAGAAGGGGTTTCCAAAGGCGCCAGTGGCAGACAGTGCCCAACCCCATCAACTTCCAATGCCTTGAAAATCTGCCCTAGCCCCCTAGGCCCCAGCCGCCTAGGTGGAACAACAGCTGCAAGATAATCAGGCTATGGGCAGGGAATTCAGTGCAGGTCCTCATTATGGCCTGGCTCAGCCCCGTCGTGTGACAGGGCGTCCTACAACATGCTCCTTCACACAGCTTTCTGCAGCTGCCCAGAGGCATGTTGCTAGGGGCGAACATGGGGGTTGTAGGGAAAGTGCAGTTGTGTGGCCCTCTGTTGTATCATTTGCTGAACTTGAAGTTGGGTTGCCCAGTGTTATCGGGTTACTCTTGCAGTACAACAGGCTAAACGCCTGGCAGTGGTAGCTCTGAATTTCCCAACTTTCCGACTGGCCAAATCTCAGCCGACTGGCGACGGGTTTTGTGTAGGTAGAGGCAGTACTGCCCAATGATTACAGCTGGGATCTGGGGCCTTGCCACTGACTCACTGTGTGAACTCGAGCACGTTCCCTGACCTCCCTGGCCTCGTGCATGTTTCTAAACACTTCCCACCATTGCACCTGCCCAGATTTAGCTCCCCCACCGGCTCTGGCGCCTGCACAGATTTGCCGCTGTTAGTGGGCATGCACTGAGCCGCTAGAAAGAACGCTGGCAGCCAGTTCACACTAGTGCTCCTGTTGCTACCATCAGTGGCAATGTGAGGGGGTGCACTTTCAGGAAACCCCTTGGGCAAACCCAGCCTGTGTGTCTTAGGTGGCTGCCCTGTGAGATGGGCACAATCCTGACCTGCCCCAGGGTTGTGTGGCTCCCTAGCTATTTGCCAGAAGGAAGGTGCCATGGATGTGCAGAGTTTTGTGCTGAGCTCCCATCTAGATGGGATTGTAGCTGTTTCCTTGCCTGCCTGGTAGCCATCGGGATCAGTTACTGCCAGTTTTTGTCCTTCCCCTGGGCAGGTGACTGACACAGGGCCAGGAAGGATGGCTCCTGCATGACCGTCAGCCACTGAATTCTATGCACCAGAGTGGCTGTTGGAGTCTCAGAAACGTGGGTCACCAAGGAAGGTCCAGAGCTTGACAAGTCATAGGCCCATGGCCCTGTTCTGGTGCTGGCTAGTGCTAATGAATGCCATCCTCCCCTGGGGAGATCTGGCTGCTCACCACGAACGGCTCAGCATACGGGCGGACCCCGCTGTCCGAGGGACCTTACCGCTCTAACACTGCATCCAACAGGAGCTGAGACCAGCAGCCAGGTCTCTGGAGCAGGCTGCGCTTGGCCCAGGGAGGCAGCCACGTGGCAGCTCCAGCAGACCGCACCAATCACATGTGGCGAAACCTCCCATCACCCAGCCGAGGAGCAGAGCCTCGTCTGGTCAGGGTGCAGAGGCGGTGCCGCAGCAAAGTCAACTACAGCTGCTCTGTAGGCTGGAAAGGCTCTCCTCAAACCAAGGAGGGCCGAGTCTCAAGCAATTCTCTAGGGAGAAAGGGGCTGAGCAGTGGGAGGGGAGGAGTTGGTTAGCTCCATATTAACATGCAGAGCAGGTTCCTTTTGGCCATGTAACCGTGGCCCTTCAGCACTCAGTGGGGCAGGGGACTCTGCAGGTGTTGCACAGAGAAGCATCTTCTTTTGACTCTGAATTTACCAGTCATTCATTTCATGGTAGGACCCCTTATTCTCATCTAAGGAGCTGGGGTAAAGGAGTCACTGATCAACCGTCACTTCACCTTCCTCCTCATGAGCTGCACCCCCGTCCCCTCCAGACAGGGATCCCCCCCCCGAAAGACCTGTGGGGCCTCAGACCATTGCCTTGCCCTGGCCCGTCTGATTGCCCTATATGCACATGTGCATGGTGCTCCACATAAGGGCATTTTGGTGGGGTATTATAGCATCTCTCCCCCTCCCCCTTTCAAAGCATGTCAGGATCTTCACAAGAGAAATGCTGGGGGAGGGCAGCTGTAGACTCAAAGGCTCAGAGACTTTAAAGTCAGAAGGGACCAATATGATCATCTAGTCTGACCTCCTGCACATTGTAGGTCACAGAACCTCACCCACCCACTCCTGTAATAGACCCCTGACCTACAGCTGAGTTACTAAACTCCTCAAATCATGGTTTAAAAACTTCAAGGTACAGAGAATCCACCAGCAAGTGGCCTGTGCCCCATGATGCAGAGGAAGACAAAAAAAACCCAGAGCCTCTGCCAATCTCCCCTGGGGGAAAATTCCTTCCGGACCCCAAATATGGCAATCAGCTAAACCCTGAGCATGTGGGCAAGACTCACCAGCCAGACACCTGGAACGAATTCTCTGTAATACCTCAGAACCCACCTATCTAACATCCCATCACAGGCCATTGGGTATATTTACTGCTCATAGTCAAAGATCAGTCAGTTGCCAGATTAGGCTGTCCCACCCTAGTAATGTGCTCAAGCATCCTATTGGCTTTGTGGGACGCGGCTGAACACTGCTCTGACATGCACATTGAGCCTGCAAGCCTTTCCCCTCAGAGGAGCCTGTGGGCCAGAGCCCAGTGTGGTCTATGGCAGATGGAGACTATTTGTCACTGTGCATCATCTCCCACTTACTCGAAATGCATTTCAGCTGCCATAGTGCTACCCACTCCCCGAGCCCAGCAGCTCACAGGCCTCTCTAGTTCCAGCTCACTGGGGTGCTGGTGCAGCTCCAGCCAAGCAGTGTGTATACGCTCCATTTAAAGAGCCCTGCTGCGGATGAAGGTCCCTGAGCAGCTTTATTCAAACTGCATTTTACCTCTCCTGAAACAACGCTCTGAGCAGAAGCAAATCCTAGCTGATCCCCAACTAATGATATGTAAATTGATACAAAGTGTATGCAAACAGGGCTGCAAGCCAGGGTTCCCTGGCTCTGAACAGACAGGAGGCTGTATTGACATGCTCCAAGGAGGAGCTTGGGTCAGTACCCGCAGGTCTCAAGACGGAGCCGCAGCAATTCCAAGGCTCAGCTTGGACTCGCCTTGGCAATGCTCCCATCTCTGATACCAAAAGCGCGAAGCAGTTACAGTGCTTGGAGCTCAGCACGTGCAGCTCCTCAGCAGGGCTGGGCCAGCTACTGGCCAGGATCTTAGCCCCTCAGTCCGGAGCACTGAATCCTTGTCACACTGAGCACATGCCGAGGCAGCCATCAGCCAGATGTCCTTGGCCAATGGCTTGGATGAATCACTTTGGCTGCGGGAGCTTTTCACGGGCTGTCTGCTCTTCACCAGGTACTGGCTGTGGCATGAGGGACACTAGTGAGAAAAGAGACTGACCAGAAGCTAATGCACCATCCAGGGAAAATGTGCAGGTGGGTAAACATTCCTATCACGACGACGAAAGCTAGAGGACTCGCCACCCTTTCCAAGGGGTGGGCCTGGCTGTTGTCCGGCCCCTGACGAGCCTGGAGCACGGGAGCCTGCGGCTCAGAGGGAACCAGCTCAGCATTACAGAGCAATTGTTTTGCAACTGGCCAGCTCCATGGTTAAGGTGCCTGGCCAGCGCTTTGGGGGGGGTCTGTCTCTAGCTCATCTTTTCCTCAGCCATTCTGCTGAGTCAGACAGACTGGAATTGCTCACGTTAGGCTCCAGGAGTGGGGTCTGGGGAGCCAATTTCATAAGCTGAAAACTAGGTTACGCTCCCCGTTGCTGTCACTCTTAGAACGCATTGCCTGAGGAGATCCACTCTTACCCTCCCTCAGCCCCTGCGTCTCTGCCACTCTCTGCATCCCAGACCCAAGGCAGCATGTCTCCTCCTATAGGAGTAAGTTGGTGCATCTGGGGATAGTCCAAACTGTTCTGGGCCCAGACAGTGTGGCCTGGGCCTCAGGCAGAGGGGGTCTGTGGAGAGGTCCTGTAGTTACTGTAAGGGCTGGTCTACAGGGGAACTGTTCTGGCAAAGCTCTCCCAGTGCGGTTACGCCTCTGTGGCGGTACGATCTGACCCAGAATGGCCCTAAGCATAGAGCTTTCTGCAGGGGGTTCCTTGCCGTCCCCAGAGTGAAGTGGCCATGGTGCTGGCGGCGGTGGAATGGGAACATGGGCACACAGGCCCCAGCTCGCACTTTCTCTTCTTCTTGATGGAAATGAGCCCTTAGAGTTCAGGCGGCTGCTGATGGCACCAGCGCCAGCCAAGTGCTCCGTGCTCACCAGGGTGTGTGGGGACTTACAGCCCTTCGTGAGAAGGTCATTAAGGAGGGATGATGGGCGGAGCAGTGAGCAGGGGAGGAACTCAGCTAAGTGTGGCAACAGCGCAGGCAGAATGGGCAGAGCTGGCTGCTACAGTGAGGGAGCCCAGTGATGCACAGGCAGACAGCCCCCCGCCCGCACACGCAGCCCCTGTCTGGTTCCCCTCCACACCAACGGGGGATCGCAGCTGGTGCAGCTGTCTCAGCTCTGAAGTTTCTGACATATCTGCAATTAAAAGCTCACCCTGAACATTGCATTAATGTCAGGTTTGCATCTGCTCTCGCACGCGTCAGGTAAGGAGGGGCCGGGGAGGGCTCACACGTGGCAGCTTTTAATAGAAATGCACTCGCCTGTCACTGGCTTCTCCTAATTTCTCTTGAAATGTTTGCTAATTGCCAGTGCTGGTGGTTTTGTTGCAGGCGTAAAGTTCCCCCTTGCAACCCCTTTCCTCCTCCCATCTCATCCCGCTCTCAGACCATAAGCCTCAGCTTGTGACTTTGGGAAGGCAGTGTCACCTAGTGGCTGGAGCATGGGCTGGTCTCTCTCCCCCACTCTGCCTACACACCACTTCCTTCTCCTGTCCGTGAGTAATTCCTCTCCTGTGGGGGAGCAGTTGGGGGCGCCTTTATTTCTTTTCACCTCCTTGGTTAAGTGACAGCTAGGGCTGCTAAATGCAGTTCTCTCTCAGATCCCATGAACACCCCTAGACATCCAGCCCCACAGAAATCACATGCCAGGCGCATGCATGCCCACTTCCCACACCTAGAAATCTTCTCAATGGCCAAAGCCCAACTGTATCTTTACCCCTGGGCCTGTCTGACCAGGGTAGGGGCTGATCCAGAACACAATGGCAGCCAGCAGGGACCATCCCTGCACTTCTTTGGTGTTATTCCCTTTGAGATGCTAAAGCAAAATATTATGACCGCACTGGCATCTCCACATGTCCTAACGACCTGATCAGGGCTTCGTTACAGAAGAAAGCAGCCACAGAAATTGGACTCGGAGGAGAAGGGCTGAGCTTCAAGTGCTAACTCCTGCAATAGCTCAACGGGAACAGCGCCTGGAGCCAGGCAGCAGATGCAGGGCGCCAGCATCTTGCCATCCTGCTCAGCTGTACAAGGGTTTTATTGCCTGCGGTCCCAGGGGACAGAAAAGCCTTAACACCTGTGTGCTGAATGCGCCTCTGCCTCCTCCTTGGGACGTGCCACCCGTGTCACCGCCACTTGGAAATGGCTTTCCACATTTCAGCAGCCGTCCCAGGCCGGGCAGGGGAGAGAGGGCGGCAGGGGGCAAGTGCATGCTGCAAACCTGGACCGCCGTTGTTGGCTGCAGGTGCGGGGCAGCTGCCCCAGCTATGCTGTGGGAACAGGAGGCGGTGCGCTTTGTCCGACACCGGGTGGCTGCAATGCCTTGTCCTGCCTCTGTGCAGGACCGAGCAGGACACTGCTATTGGAGGGTGGGAGATGGGGGTTTGGGCTCTTCAGGCAGGGCCTGTCACTTCTTCTCCTCAGCCAGAGGCTCTCGCAGGCACCCCCACTCCCATCTCTGCTCTGTTTCCTGCAGCTGCTCTGGGGTGAAGCTCCTGCTGGCAGTCACTGAGGCCAGCACTAGCCCAAGGAGGAAGGGCACAAGCCGGCTGTGCAGCGTGGGGCCCCGGAGGGAGGTGGGTTTTACCTGAGTGCATTTAAGTCTGTCAGCTGGGTGCTTTGGGGCAGGGACAGAGTGGTAACACAGACCTGCTGGAAGGGCCATGGGGATCAATGCCCACTCCCTGGCTGGTGTGCCCCCCCCTCCTTTCCAGGCCGTGGGGTGCAGCTCATGTGCCCAGCCCTGTCTGCTCATTGACTTCCTGCAGCCACACTCTATGGCTTCCTGCTCGGCACAGCAAATGTCCCCAGTCTGACTCTCCCTCCGTCTGCTCCTGCCCTGCCGTCTCAGTCACACTGCGGATATGAGAGAGGGAGACAGAAGCGTCTCTTCCACTGGCGCTGGGGTTGCCATGGCCTCTCCCCTCCACGCGCTGCCTCTGAAGCTGGTGATGGGGCGATGTCGATGTTGTATTTAACCAGTGATCTGTGGTCAGGCGGCCAATCCTACAGCTCAGCACTGAGACAGGGAAGAAGAACAAGGAGGAAAGGAAAAGGATGGAGGCCTGGCCATGCTCATCTGGGCTAGGAGAGACTGGGCTGAGTTGGGGTGACTGGACTGACTGGGGTGAGGAGAAGCTGGTCTCAGGGCTGTGGGTGCAGGGCTCCAGGTGGGTGCCAGGCTGTGAGTCCCTGGGTGATTCGTGGGCGGCGAGCATGGAGTTACCTGATATCACACTGATCTGGCCTGCCCCTGTTCCTGTGAACAGCTGCACCTCTTTGCAGACTGACTCACAAATCTGCTTCTCCACGTGCTGCTCCTCTGACCGGCCCTGGCTGGCCAGCTGCCAGCAAGACACCTAACCGTCTAGCTCTGTGCTCTGTGTGCCCTTACGCCCTGCCCAGGCTAACGTCTGGGGGTGTCTCCTTTGACTCCCCACACGACTAGGCTGGTAAGCACTGCTGCTGCTTCCTCCTCCACAGCAGCCAGGCTCTGTCCCTGGCCCCTCATACTCAGGTCCACCCAGACCCAGCAGCTGGCACTGCCCTGCACTGTTGATTAAACCATGCTGGTCTCCTCCATTTGCTCCCCTTCCTCTCCAGGCTGCGTTCAGGTTCCCTCCGGCTCATCTGCATGCGCCTGCATGACCCCTGCCCCCGTGCTCTGATGTCCCCATCATCGCCTGTTCCCACTGCCAGCCTGGGACCTCTTTCCTGCTGCTCCCCCTTCCCGGGACACCTCCAAGCCCCATTGCTCCAGGTCCCCACCCACCTCATTCAGATCCCTCCTAAAGGGTCTGACCAGCTGGGTCTGGTCAGACACCTCCCCTCTGCCACAGTGAGATGGGGGTGAGGACAGAGATGGGGGCTGGGTGCAGATAGCAGGCCTGGCTCTACATCACCCCTTCCCTGCGCCTGTCCGTCAGTCCTGACCCAGCTCAGTGGGAGCTGTCCCACTGCTGAAAGGGAGAACATTTGCCGCTTGCTGCTAGCGGGCAGCGACCCCTGCACTGATGCCAGCATCTACTGACCAGCAGGATCCCCCCGCCATTATTAACAAGCAGAGCCTTCTGCTCAAACCCTAGCCGGTCAGGGGCCGTCAGCCCCTCTGTCTGTCTGTCAGACACAGACCCAACCATGCTCAGAACCACATTTTCTTTCAGCAGCATTTTGCTTTGGCTAGTTACTATCAAGTCGAGCTGTGACCGAGCAGAGACGGCTCCCTTCATCTGTGTGATCAAACTGACACCAACCTTTCCCTGGTTGTGCCTAGCGGGGGAAGAACCTGGCCTGTACCTGCAGCACCGTCACAACTTCTGGGCTAACACAATTCTCTGTCTAAAACAATAGTGGGTTCATCCCTGTCACCCTGAGCACCGCTATCAGCTGAGTGAGGGAATGGGTGGGTCCTCCTGCCTGGCCCCCAGTTGTACTGGTGCTCCCCAGAGCCTGCAACACCCGCACCAATGCTCAGGACCAGACGGCTCGCTCGTAGAGTGATTCACAGCTCTGCGGTTCCCGAGCCCACCTCCCTGCCTCTCCCCTTTGGAATTATTTATACTGACAACACAGGATTGTCACTTGGTAATGCCTGGGCCCCCATCCCCTCCTGCCTGGCACCAGCCCTAACAAAGGAAATCATCCGGATATGAAAGGGAAAATTAAATTACCCCAATAAAGCTTTAGTGCTGTTTAATGCCATCACCAGGCTCAGGTGCTAATTAGCCGAGTACAAAGGAAACTAAATATGAAAACGTGAATTCTGGCCCCTTTTCTCCTGCTACAGCATCTAGTGAGCACGGAGACTGGCACAACCCACATGGTGCAATCGCTCCTACCTCGGCCAACGAGGGGTTACGCCGGTGGCTCGGCCCTGGGCCCTGTGCTCACGCGCACACACATACATGAGCACTTGCATATGCACATGCATACATGGCTTCTTCAGTGACAGGGCTGGCTCCCAAAGCAGCGCAGCCCATGCACTTTACACTCAGGTGCCTGCCCTCCTCAGGGAGGCACTAGGGTTAGTGAAAAGCCATGTCTGAGGTGCTCGCTGTTCCGCTGGAGTCCAGCAACATGCCTCCCGACAGCTGGCTAGTGGGGAATTGTGCAGAGAACCAGGTGAGCGCACTCCCTCGTGGGCTGTGCTGGGTTCTCACGCCCCGTGCTCCCCATCCCCTCACACGCTCTGTGACACTCAGCCACACAGAGCCTGACACACATCCAGGCACTGAGGGGACTCCATGCAAGCCCTGACCCCACTTGCTGGCTCAGATCCTGCTTCTGTCTCCCAGGCTCCAGGCCTTGTCCCTGGCTAGCAGATGGCAGGGCCGTTGGCCTGGCTCTTTCAAGGACTTCACAGGCAAAATTTTCACATCTTGGACGTTTCCTCTGATCAAGTCCAAGGGCCCGCAGGCTGGCTCTTCCTCACCGAGCTTGGTCTGGTTTACACGGCCTGTGTCAGCATCTGTACCTCCCCCTAGAGCTGGCTCAGAGCAGCCACAGCTCTGCAGGGCTGGGCCTTCTCTGCTTCCAGTCAGACACACTATGATCTTCCCCCGCTGTTGTGAATTGGCTCCAAGTGGCACCTTTTGTGTGTCAGTTTCGCCTACACACTTTCAGATATCATCAGCCTACAAGGCAGCCCAGCCTGTGAAATTACCAGCCTGACGCCTCACCTCCATCTCCTGAGCCAACATGTCCTGGGTTGCTGGTGGGGAGAGCGGGGGGGGGAGGGTGTCCATGTCACATTCTCATGGTCCCATGTCACAGGTTAATGCATCGATGCACACAAGGTCTCCACCATGCAAAGGGGAGGGAGCAGTGCACAAGGCATGAGCAGAAACTCAGGGAGAGGAAGGGAACCTAGGTGGCTCTCTGCAGATGCAGCAGTAATTGGCCTGAGCCTAAGAGCTAATGCTCCTGGGGAATGGGACCCCTGCTCCCGAGTCCCTGCTGGAGCCTGAAGTCCATGATGTGAGGGAAGTACACTGGGCAAATGTCTGACCCCATTGCTCCCTGAGACACTATTCATGGCCCCAGCCGGGAATAGTGGGGAATAGAATTACAGACACTGTGTAATAGAATAGAATTACAGACACCTATGGGGCAAAAGTCTGGGGAATAGAATTACAGATACCTATGGGGCAAAAGTCCTCCCATGTATTTAACCCCTGTGTTGTGGCCATAGGGGTTTCTGTTTCTGCTTCACTCAGATTCATATCCACATTTCTGTGGGTGCTGTGGGGCTCCAGCACTGGACACTGCAAGGAAATCCCCACAGTCTCTTCTCCAGAGTGGGTGGGTGACCAATGCCCTCAGCAGGGCCACTGCAATGCAGGCCTGGGCTCCACAGCACTGTGGCGATGATGCCATGCTTCAAATGGGACCCTAGCCTGAGCTGGGCAAAGGGTTAGGTATTTCCCCTCCATCCAACCCCTCAACTCCAGCTCCTTCGAATTTCAGAGTGTGAATGGCTCTGATCCCCAGACCCAAGCTGGTCCCTGTGCTTTTCAGCTGGGATCTGATCCAGACCAAACAGGCTCTGTCTGAGTTCAGTTTGGACACAGTTGCAATGACATGAAATTGCAGTTTCTAGGAGATCTCAGCCCAAGATGGCTATTGGGAGATTTTGCCCCTTGACTGGAAATCTCGCCAATTCATCTGTCCGTCCCATGAGCCTTCCACCACCTTAGGCCAACAGCTCAGGTGTATGTTCCTGCCTCCAGGTCCCTGCAAACAGCAGTGCCCACGTCCCCTTCAATGTCAGCGCATTCAAATTCCTCACCCACCCAATCACGGCCGAACAGCAGCCACACGGCAGAAGGTCCGAGGAGACATTTTTAGATGTTAGCAAGTTTTCTTTGCATCCTTCCAAACAATGACAACACAGGGAGGCAGCTAATGACTAATAATGGTGCTAATTGAGCAGGAGCAGGAGGAGCTGCATTCAGCTACACAAACGATCCTCTCACCATGAGGGCTGTTGATGCTAACTGGCACCCTGCAAAGGGCCCAGGGAAACTCACGCATTTGTTTGGCTCCCGCTTGAGCTGTCTGTTGAGAAAACAAAAGCGCAGACAGAAGTTCGGGGCGATAAATGGAAACTGAGGAGCTGTGTGTGAGTGGTGGCAGCAGAGAGCAGGTGCCTGGCTGCCCCAGTTTGCCGCAGACCTGGTAGGGTAGCATGCTACTTTACGGGATGGAGGCTTGTGTATGCCAGCCTTGCCGTACGACCATGCCGGTTTGATGCAGAGGCGCAAAGGAACCAGATCCTCAGGAGGCAGCATGCATGACCAGCAAGGTGTTTGGGTAGCCATGTATTCAGCTGGGCACACACCACATGGCTGCTTGTTTGTGCACCTCCCAAAGGTCTGCAAATCAGGGCGTCTCTCTGGATGTCTCCATGAGGGAACGTGTACCAAGAGCCTCTGCAGCCAATGATCAGTCCCCAGTCCCAGCTACCCAGAGTGCCCTAGATCAGACCTCCACCCTTGTGGGACTGCACTTGTCAGGGCTTGGGTAATTTACCAAACTCTGAGTAGCTGAAGGGGGCTGCGAAAGACACAGGTGGGACCCCTGGGAAGTGCTGAGACTGTGCAGCCCCAGTTGCTGGGATCTCTACCAAAGTGCTGTGCACGTCCCTCACCTGGGGTTCCCTCTTTTGAGGCAGCTTCTTGGCTAGTAGGTTTGATGCATTCAGGGTTCCATCCTCCACCCCTTCCAGAGCTACTGCAAGGGAGGGATATTCTGTCTCCCTCCTCCAGAGCCTCCTAGCCATTGCACGGGATGGGGGCCCAGCGGGGGTGGGCTTATCTCTGCTACTCTTCCCGATTCCATATTTTGGGCCCTTTTCCATAGGAAGCAACCCAGGTCCTGCCCCAATGGTAAAAGCCACCTGATTCTTGACAGTGTCACTGCAGCCCGAGGGAGTGGGTGTGAAACTGACGAGAGTCTTGGTAGTTTCACCATATTGTGACAGTGTCCTAAGCCCCAGCAGGGGTACAGAGGCTGCCTGTGGTTTTAGGAGGCCGGAGCAGCATCGTCTACATTCGCTCATATTGCCAAGGGATTTTAGCCATCCATGGGGGCTAGAAACACTGTATATTACACAGCAAACAACGTGTTACCCTCCCACACATCCCATTGCCCCCTGCCCCTCCAACACATACGCTCTAGCAGGCGCTTCCCACGAATCCTCCGTGTGTGGGCGAGCGGGTTTTTCAGGCCTGTCACTTGTGGGCATTCATCTGTTGCCTGTGAATGCTGGGTTTCCCAGACTGCAAGCCTGTCCCAGAAATTCCAGCTAGGAACGCTCAGTACCTATGGGTGTCTGGGCCTGCACGTGTGTGCCCTGAATCCCTATCCCCATTCGGATTCTGGTCTGTGAGACCTGCCCTCATACCTGTTCCCACTCACTGCAAATCTGCCCCTGCCTGGGCTAGGTATTATCAGGAGGATCCAAATCCAGCAGTTACCAGCCTCCCCTGCTGACCCGTTTGGGATTTAAGGGGATCCCCCCTTCTCAGTGCTGCAATCGCCTTTCACTGGCAGGTTAATACTAGATAGACGGGAGCGAATACCTCAGCGCCTCCTTAAAAATATATAGTTTGTCTCCATAGCAACTCTTCTCTGCTTTTTGCCTCAGACCAAGTGCTGCATCTGCTTTGTGATCCCTGCAGGCCAAATTGGCAGCCTGCACGGGGAGGGGGTGCAGTGGGGGAGAGGGGCTGCTCCCACCATCTCGCTGTCTCCTGCAGGCACGCCCTGCCCCTGCTGTCCTCCAGGCCCCGGGGTGCTTGCCCTGAGTGAGCAGGTGCCTGGGGGCCCAGCTGGGTGGGTTGCACTCTGGTTCTGTTACTGGTTTCGGCAGCTTGTTTTCATGCCAGCTATGCCCCCACCTAGGGGACCCTCTCCTCAATCCCCAGCCCACCCACTGCAGCTGGGGGCCAGTGGCAGCCTCCCCCCACAAGGCCTGATCCCCTGGCTGAAGGAGCCAGCTGGAGCGGTGGGAAAGGAATGACAGGCTGGGCTGGAGGTGCGCAGGGCAGGGGAGCCTACGACATGCGGTGTCTTCACAGCAGGACTCCGTAGGCAAGTGGGTCTGCTTTGGGGCAGGAGAGTAGCTGGGGTGAGCCGCAGCCCACACCTTGGCCAGGCTGGTGTGGCATGACCCCACTGCCTGCCTCCTCTCTGCCAGTCGTGACTGGAGAGCAGAAGGGACGGGAGCAGGAGCTATAGGACAGGGGCATTCAGGGTGGGGAGATTCCCTGGGCAACCGTGCTGCTGAGGATGCCTGCTCCATCGGGGATCCTGCCCCTCTGACGGGACTAGACTCACAGTCCGATGGGAAGCTCTGCACAGCGTCAACTTGCTTCCTCCAGAAAGCCTATAAATCCTCGACAAAGCCCCTCATTCCACTTTCATCCCCAGCGTCTCTAACCAAACGGCAGTGTGTCGGCAGGCACGGAGACACAGAGCACTGATTCCTTGTTGGGGAGCTCACGGTCTATCATGCACTCAGAGCCACTGCTGAGAAAATGAGAGAGGCGAGCGAGGCACCGGGGGAATTACCCAGCACACCAGCAAATCTCAGAGCCCTCCTGCCTGGCCCTGTGGGATGGGAACCCAGCTCCTTGACCCAGCATGCTCCCTTGCTTCTTCAGCTGCCCCCAGCCACTCTCATTCCCAGTGTGTGGGCAGTTTGTGGGAAGGATCAGCCAGGCTGAGCAGCGGAAGAGAGGGCTGCACTGATGTGGGCAGGGCCACAGGCTGGGTAAGGAGGGTGGTGGGAAAGGAGGGTTCTGCTCCAGGGAGGCAGGGGGTGGGGAGGAGTGCGTGGGCTGAAGAGGAGCTTGCATTCAGGTGCCATTGGACATGTCTTCGGACGCACAGCTGGAGCAAACCACGAGAGCTTGGCTGTAATGCCTGCGCGAGCGTGTGTGCAAGCGAATGCGTGCACCCATATGTATGTGGATTTGTGAGGTTGCATGCGTGCATGAGCATGCTCTGTGTGTGTGTGTGTGTGTGTGCGCGCGCTGAGGACACACCCTTGTGTCTGGGTACATGAGCTGTACTGCATGTGCCAAAGCTCCCTACCCCAGGTGCCACCACACACTTGTTCCTAGCAGTGCTCTGTGCTCCATCTGTCCAGCACCAGTGAAGGTGGCTCACGGGGGAGCCTCCGCACGCTCCTAGATTTCATTGTCAGGGAATGTTTCCTAATATTCACTCTGCATTTCCCTTTGCTCAATTTCCTCCCATTACTCCTAGCTCCCCCGGGGAGCGGCAGACAATTGCCTTCCCCTGGAGTGCCGTCACGTGCGCGGTGGAGTGTGGGTGTGTTTATTTATAGGGCTGCACTGCTGCCTGCATATTTCTGTGCCTGCGTGGGCCCCTCAATGTACCCTCTCTGTTTGTATTTACTGATGCACCTTCTAGAAGGTGCTCCGGGCACATATGAGTTGATACTTCACAGCCAGCAGGCAAGAATGGCCCCCACAGCCAGCACTGGTGGGCAGGAGCCTGGGGTGATGTGGGCCTTGCCCCACTCCCTCGGGACTGCAAACTTGGGCTCCATCGGAACTGGGGAGAGTGAGCTGCAGAGCCAGGGGCTCCGCTCAGGCTCCCGGCCCCCAGCATTTAACCAGCGACTGCACCCCAGCGGTGGGATCAGCACACTTGCTGAGAGGCATCTTCCCGACAGCCAGGCCCCAAATCACTCAGGGAGGTGTAGAGACTCCAACCCCTGGAGTTCTCCTCAGGAGACAGTAGTGCTGCTGCAGGAGAACAGGTGTGACCAGCTCAGGGAGCAGAGGGGAACCCACAGCCTGCATGAGCTGCAGCCTCCAGCACCCGCCAGGCCTAGCCAGCCGCACACGGACTGCAGCACATACATGGGCAGGGCTCAAGTGGCAAGGCCTGGATCCAAGTCCACGAGTGCCGGTGTCTAAGCAGGCACGGACTGAAAGTGGCTATGGATACTGCCCACAATTCCAGACATCCTTTCCCCACCCTAGCCCCATCACCTCCGCCTTTTCTGATTAACCTTCAGCATCTCTCTCGCTCTGATCTGTGACTGCCAGGAATTCAGGGGAAGAGTCCCTAGGGCCTGGCTGTGTCTGGAAGGGGAGGGAATTCTGCCTCCTTGGTCCCCGGGAATGTCCCCCAGGGACTCCTGTGTCCAGCACAGAATGTGTGGTTGTGCTAGAGCAGAACTTATACGAAGATACACCCAGTCTTGATTTAAAGACTCCACGTGATGGCAAAGCCACCGCCTGTCTAGGCGTGTGGTTCCAACCGTTAATTTGCTGACTGTTAAAAATATGCATCTTATTCCCTCATTCTGCCTTTGTCTGCTGCATCAAAGAGCCCCTTGCCAACAGCAGCACCTTCTCCCCAAGGAGGAACATAGGGCTTGTCATCAAGTCACCTCTCAACCTGCTTTTTGCTAAGCTAAATACACTGACCTACCTCAGCACTATGAAAATTAATAGGCAGCAGATATAAAACAAACAACCCAAAGGAAGTACTACTGCACATGATGCAGTCAGCCTGTGGGACTTGCCACCAGGGGATGTTGTGAAGGTCAAAACTATAACAGGGTTCAAAACAGAACTAGATAAGTTCATGGAGGATAGGCCTATCAATGGTAACCACCCAGAATGGGCAGGGATGCAACCCCATGCTCTGGGTGTCCCTAGCTTCTGACTGCCAGAAGCTGGGGCTGTACGACAGGAGATGAATCACTCAACGATTGCCTGTTCTGGTCATTCCCTCTGAGGCACCTGGCATTGGCCACCATCTGAACACAGGGTGCTGGGCCAGATGGACCATTGGGCTGACTGTTATGTTCTTGAGTACTATCAGGCAGGCTTTCCAGCACGGCTCTTCCTTGAACACCCTCCAGCATCCATTTGGAAGTGCAGATCCCACAGCTGGACCCAGGAGTCCAGTGATGGTCTCTCCGATGCTGAACACAGAGGCAACGTCCTCTCAACACTCCTAGATGACAGCCCTGGACCATGTTTGCTCTCTTAGCCACATTGCACTGGGAGCTCCTGTTCAACTAGTTATCTACCATGACCTCTAAGTCCCATTTGGTGCCACCATTTCCAAAATACTGCCCCCCATCCCATGAGACCTACAGTCTTTGTTCCTAGACACATGTGTACGTGACCTGTCACCAATCTTTGTGCCAGCTGCAATCTTCGCCAGCAGTGCTTGTACATTTTCTTTCAGCTCATTGCTCATGTGGGGACCTGCCCCATGTCCAGTACAAGGACAGGATGACAAATATCTGCACTACAAAGGGACAGAGCACAGAAGCCTGCTGCTGGAAGGGACGTGCGCCCGGTTGCAGATGGCTGTGCTGAGACAGCTTTGGGTACATGGGGCTGGGTGGGGGAGTAAAAGGCTCCCCTAACAACAGGGCTCCTGCTAGCAGAACAGCACTTGCCATTTACAACTTCCCCTCCCGGCCTGAATGAAGTGTTCCAGCCCTGCTCTGCCCCCTTCCTCCATCGCCTGCTGCTGGCACAAACCTACTCCAGGTGAGATCAGTCACCAGTTAAGAGGCTCCTGCCATCTAGTGAGCAGGCAGGAGCTCGTGACATGTCCACATGCCATGGCCCTTCTCCGCACTGGCTTGCCCCTTGTTTGTTCTCATTAAAGGCTGGCAGGGTGTCTAATTAGTCGGTGTGACTCTGCCAGTGTCCTGCTGACTAACACCTGTGCACAGAGGCCTCCTCCCTCTCCCTGGCTCATAATTAGTTTTCAGGACGTGCTTCGCTCGTTCGGCAAGATCTGGTCTTGTCACTGGGAAACAAAGCAGCATCTTTGGCGGGACATGGCGCCCAGCCAGATCTTTACAGCTCCCTGCCAGAGCCGGCCCTGGCACGGGGGAGCCACAAAGCCAGTGAGCTGGGTGCCAAGAAGCAGGAGTCCCTGCAGCCCATTTAGTTGGTAGTACAATTAAGGTGCAGCCCTCACACAGACACAGCGCTCCGAGGTGTGGTGTAGGAGGGCTGTGATGCGAGGACAGAGGGCTGGGGTGACTAGCCATGATTTCCCTGCTCCATGGGTGTGGCTGCATATCCTGGGCATGGGTCCCCTGCTGCGGGATGGAGGCCTCCACACACGCAACCCCCGGCCCTGTGGGAATCACTGCTGGAGCCCATTGCAGATTCCTGCCCCTCCTTGCTCCCTTCTTGCCCCCAGGCCTCTCCTCCAGAGCTTCCACTTGGGAACACGGCCCCAATCCCCACCCTCTCTCCATCCCCACAGGGCATCCGAGTTGTGGGGCAGGCATAGGGAAGCAGGACCCAATCCCTCCCACCACACAGAGGTGAGGTATCTACGGGATGCTGGGGAGTCAGGAGAAGCAAGGGGGGAACCAGGGTATTGGGCGGAGTCAGGGCTGCACACAGAGAGGAGAGACTGGGATACCTGAGGGTTGGGGTGCAGGGGATCCTGGGGGTGCCCAGGGGGATCCAGGTATAACTGGTGGGGCAGAGGCAGCCTCCCCTATTCTGCCCTGGTTTCCCATTACCCCCACCCAGCTGTTCCCCCAGACCCCTCCACTCGTCCACACAAGCTCCTGCCTTGTGCCACTGTACCCAGGTGGGTAGGAGTTTTCCCTGAGAGCCGGCAGGGCAGTGGAGGGTTCCCATTGGAAGCTGAGAAGCAGATGGCCAGGCCCCGTGGTTGGGCCAGGAACCGGAGTTCGGAGTCAGGGTGGGGATGGGGTAAGGTGATCCAGGAGTAGCCAGGGGCAGGGCAGGCTGTCAGAAGCACCAAGTGGCGGGGGATGCTGGAGGGGCTGCTCTGGTTGGGAGCCTAGATCCCTGCCGTGGAGTCATCGGGCGAGACTTGCGCCTGGGGACTGGCTGAGCCTGGGTCCTCAGGCTCCGGCTGACTCGGCAGCATTCGTCACTCTGCCCTGGAAAGCACTCACGGAACTGGGTGAAGCTAGAGAGACCCTGCTGCCCACGCACCATGGGCACAGCCATCTGCCACAGCTGGGCACCAGGGTTTGTGCAGGCTGGGAGAGCCGTGGGTAGTGGACCACTTGGAATTCACATTTCTCATTGCCTTGCCAACCCACACACCTGGCACTTCGTGGGCAGCCCCGCCAGGCTACACAGGTGCTAACCAGCAGCCCATCCCCTCCCCTCCCCTTGGATAAGACGTGCTGAGCTCAGAAGCCGTTCCACATTTGATCCCAGGGCTGCCAAGATGGGAGAGACGTGCCATGGGCTCTGCTGGTGTTGGCCCAGATGCTGAGACACTTTGCTATCAGCTGGGAGCCCACACAGAAGGGTGAGGGCCCAGGGCAAGAGCCAGTAGGGGGAGAATGAGGAGGGATGCCATATAATAAATGCTGTGTGATCCAGACAGCTGGCTGTGTTCTGCTTACCAAGGCGCGGAGAGCTTGGCTTGAAAACCTTCGTGGTTTTATTGTGAGGCTCCTGGGATTTCGTCTCTCCGTTGAGTGCCCAGCTTTTGGAATTGGGTGACTATGTGAGAATCCGAACTTTCATTTTGTTTTAAGAGTTTCTAGCCCTCCTGGTGTGGAGACAGACATGAAAGTGACCACCCGTGTGCCCCCAAAGGCTCTGAACCAGAGACAAACGGACAGCACTGAGCAGTGAGCTTTTTAAAATCTCATGGCCTTTAAGTCGATCTCATGAATTTTGCGTCCTTCCCAGGACATCTAGTTCTGGCAACAGGGATCCTGTGTCTGGGACGGTCCTGGGGGGTGCACTGCATGGCTCCGTTCTCTGCAGAGGAACCACATCTGCTTCTCAATGGGAAGACTGACCCATGCAAGGTCAGCGTGGGGCTGTGAGTCCGCTCCTAGCTGGGACTGCACTGGTCACTAGGGCTCCTCCTGGAATTCTGTGGAGCCAGGCTGGAGTTGCGTGGCCCCTCACCCCCTGTGCCGGGAGCAGCAGGCTTCCATTCAGAGCATCGATCCTCATCTTTCTGCTGGGATCTGTCTCTGCTGCAGAGAGGGAGGAAAGTGGCTCTTTCAGAGGGCTCTGTGCCGAGCTGCTCCCGGCCTGGATGTGCCTCCACTGGGCTGATATTCAAAAGCCCACTTGCAGTTGTGGGTCCGGTGGCTCTCATGTCACTGGGCTCTGGGCATCTGTTCCCCATGTTCTGCTTAGCCAGCAGTGCCGTGATCACCACTCTGCTGCCTGGCCTGTGCCAGCTGCTCTCTGGACTCAATGCCCAGTGATTCATTGCTGGGGCTAGCACTGGATTCCTTCACTCTGCTTACAGCCGGCTTTCGCCTGCATGGTCTGGCAAAATCGTTTTAATTGAGGCAGCCTCTGCCCTCTTGCCCGAAGCTGGACAATCTCCCATGCTGCTGAAAGTTTCTGGCGCCCTTTCTTGCAGTGCCTGGTTTCCCCATATTTTCCTCTCACAACCATCCTCTACCTTTTGCACCAGGGTAGCCTGAGCAGTGGTTCCTTGGCATTCCTCCTTACCCAGAGGCAGCACCCACAGGGTTGCCTGCACCATCTTTTTGCAGATTTGTCTGGCTGTCTCTAGAGTCAGCTCACAATATCTCAACCAACGCTCATCCCCCTTCCCATCACAGGTTTTGCTTTTCTAGGGACACAAATAAGTTGCAGCCTCTACCAGGACCCTGTCAAAGCATGGCCAACCCTAAAGGTTAAAAATCAGGAGTCAGACCCAAAATCAGGAGATTGACCCAGAAACCCTGTTGTTTTTAAAAAAGATGATCTCATCGGGTCTTGGAGTGAGCAATGCTGCCAGCCGGGACCCAGATGGTCTGACCAGGACCAAACATAATAGCTAATGAAACCCACCAGTGCTCGGGGAGATGGCCTGCACCCTGGCAGAGGGCCAGGCTGTTGGGCCTCTCTTTGGACACCTGTCCGTTCCATTTGAGCCCTGTGCAGTGCCCATCGCCGTGGGATCTGTCAGGAACGACCAGCCCTGCTCTCTGTGCTCTGATCCGCAGCTGTGCCCCGGAGCCTGTGGTTGCAGCTCCCATAGTGTCTTGCTGTCAGCAGCTCTGGGAGCTGGGGGTGCCGCGATCACTTCTGGCTGGCTGCTCTAGGGCTGAGCCCCAGGGGTGTTTCTGACACAGGATCTCCAGGCAGAAGGTGTAGCTGTTACCAGGGGCAACTGCCTGGCATTCACATCAGAGAGCTCCTTCTATTGCTGGTTCCTGGAGCGAGCTCTTTGTACACTACTTTGGGGCTGCTTTTGGCTCAGGGAGCTTGTTAGAGGTTGGCACTGAACTTTTTGTCCTTCTGCCCGCAGGTCCTGCACTAACGCTGCGGAGCAAGTGTGGGAGCTGTTCTAACCATGCTCAGAACAGAGCGCAGGAACCTGCCAAGGCTTTTCCTACTAAGGCCTTGGCTATCTGGCCCAATACAGTTAGCAGGCTGCAGCTGCTGTTTGCTCCCCCAGGATGTGCTGTAGATCCCCAGTGCCTCTGGGCATGCCCTGTGCAGCTCTCACCTCTACTCTCCTGCTTAGCCACTAGTTTCCAGGCCCCTGCCCCAGCTGCCAGGCTCCTAGCTGGGCACGGGAGGGTCCCTGTAGTACACGAGGGGAAGAATCTGTTGGCTTGTGAGCCTGGGGAGGGCAGTTCTTTGATCCTGAGGCCAAGCCCCTGGCATCACTGGCTGGCACAGGGATCTGGTTCGTTACGGTGCTCACACTGCTTGGCCAAGGGCCAGCAGCAAACCACGAGCAGGGGTGAGATGATGAGCAGGGGAGAGGCAGACAGGGCTGGCGCAAGAGACTCCACAGGCTCTGAGCTGGCCAGGATGGCTGGGAGGCTGAGAAAACCAGCCCGTGCAGATGACAGTGTGTTTCCCACAAATATCGCTGGGTCCTGGTAGCAAGAGGCCCCTGCCGGACCCCGCTGCAGTGCAGTAAGAGCAGGCTGGCTGGCACCGTGGGATCATTGCGCCGAGGATCATTGCAACACTTGTGTACATTGGAGCCCAAGAACACAACCCAAGGCTACAAACTCAGCCTCTGCCCCCTGTTCTGGTGCTCTAGAATTCAGCCCTCCCCCTGTGTCTCTGGGTCCATCCCCAGCTATCCAGGCCCCCATCTCTCCCTGGGTCCATCCATGCTGCAGTCGGGAGGTGTTGCAGCCCAGGCAGACGTACCGAGCTAGCTTCGATCAGTAGCGCCAGTGGTGGCGACTGAGTATGTCCTGGGCGCGTGGGGGGCCATGTCGGTGCAGCCCACGGTTCACTGCGGCTGATGCACGAGCTGGCTTTGATGCAGCAACCACACCAGCCAGCTGCGGTGCAGACATCCCCACGCTCATTTATCAGTTACTTAATACCGAATATGACCGTCTTACCCTCGGGCCAGCATGGCAGCCTTCAGACCTGGCTGGACCGTACAGGCCTCCATGAAGGCTGCAACTCTAGGGCAGGGCCCCGAAGTGCTCCTGGCTGGTGCGGCGGCCAGGAGGCAAGGAGCATGTGCAACCTGCGCTGCAGCACCTCAGTGTGGGGCTCTGGGTGGGAGTCAGGCATTCGGGGCCAAATGGGCACGGGACACCCAAGGGTGCAGTGGCAGTGTGCGGGCCAGGCAGGGTCTTAGGAGAAGGGGCAACGGTCAAGGGCCCTTGTGGGCTACTCTGGGGCAGGAGGGCACAGCCTAGTGGGGCAGGGGCAAACTTAAGGCCCTCAGTCTGTAGGAGAGGCCAGGGCTGGGGGCTCAAGGGCGGAACCTGGGGAGGAGAGACTTCAAGGTGTCCCCAGGGCTGGCTTGGAGTCCCAGCGCTGAGTGCTGAGTCGGGAGCCGTGGGTGGATTTCAGGCCTTGGGGTGCTGGCTGCACGGACTGGCTGGATGGTCGGGGCATGGATGGCCACGTTCTGGAATGGAGCCAGCGGAGAATCAGGGCTGGAGCCCAAGGATGGGAGGGGGGGGCTGGAGCCCTGGGGGGGGGGGAATGGGGACAAGTGAGGCATGGGTGTCGGGTCCAAATCAGGTGGGCTGTCCCAGTAGGACCCAGAAGAGGGAGGCTGGCTGTGGGCTGCACTCGGCCGCGCTGCCAGCCGGGTGAGCAGGAGGGCCCCGGAGAGCAGCTGTGTGTGTGAATCAGTTCATTTCCCAGCTTAGCTCGTGTGGCAGAAGGGCCAGGCAAGGAGACGGGCAATTTACAAAGCGACCAACAAGGGAAGCATGGCAGGGAGAGGCTTAAAAATACTCGCAGGGCCTGGGCAGTGCGACACAGCGTCCTCCGTGCAGGCAGGGCCCTCTGGGCACCAGGCACTGCTCGCCTGTACTTTTATCCCTCACTCCTGCAGCTCCTCCGTTACCTGCTGGCCTGGAAAGCCACCCTGCAGCCCAGCTCCATGTCCCCGCTTAGGCTCACCGTGGCTCGGTGACTAGTGCTCGGTGGCAGGGCCAGCACTGCCAAGGGAGGCGAGGGGCTGCTCAGGGGTTAGGGTTAGCGCCGCACAAAATGTCAGAGAGTCCAACCACAGAGCAGCATGCACCCCCGTGGGTTCCAGCGCCCCTCTGCATGGGGGTCAGCACTCACCCATCCAGTGGCATGGGGCACGGACACCTTCCTGCACAACACACACAGGTAGAGGGTACTGGAGTCCCCACGCATACGCATGCGCATACAGATGGGGGTACATTTATGCACAGTAACAAGAAGACGTACCAATACACACCCACACAGAAACAGGCAAACACTCACAGCTGCACACAACACCTACTGCACACCCAGCCCTGGTCCCTGCTTTCAGCCCCTGCAGCACAAGCCACCCAGACAATATCCATGGGGAAACATTTGATAGTTTATACCCAGAAGGTTCTTTAAATCCAGTCACTAACCCCCAGCATTCGTACCCCCCAGGAATGCCCATATAGCCCCCAGCCACCTACCCCAGCCTAGAGCCCCAATAACAACCATACAGCCCCCAGCCTCTTGCATGCCCCCAGTAACACTACATGGCCCCTTACTCCCGCCCCCCTGCCAGTGGCTGTGAGTGCAGCAGGCTCCCTTAGCTCCAGTGCCTTACGTGACAAGCAGGATTCTGCCAGGAGGTGGGGGACAGCCGCTGGGGAAAGGAGAAGGGCTGCAGTGGGAGGAGGGTGAAGGCAGCCAGGCTTCATCCTCAGGTGTGCGTAGGCCATATTCAGCTGGGAGCTTGTTAGCCAAGGTATGAGCAGCCCTTGCAAACAGCTGATGCCGTTGCAGCGAGCTGCTGCATCCCCCCCCAGGCTCCCAGGGGAGGCTGTGCTTCGGTTCGTGCTGTGCACGGGGCCCACAGAACAGATGCAGCATGGATGTATTTCTTTTTTTGCTGGTGAATGTTAATCTCAGCTCGGCGGAGAATGCTGCGTAGACACTTGCTGCCTTCAGGCATCTTCCCTGGCTAGCCAGCACCGCTCTCCCGGCTGGCACAGAGCACCCCCCCTCCTCCCCGGGCTTGGGTGAGGCTGGGGGTTCCCAAGCCACTAGCCCTTCAGGAAACAGACACTCTACAGCACACCTGGCAGCAGGGCCTCTTGCGTTGTCAGCCCAGATTGCTCCCCTCTGTCTCTACCCAAGGTGTTTTGCAGCCCCTATCTCTGCTGCATCTGGGAACTCTCCAACCTGACATGCCCCTGGGAGGAGGGCAGGGCTGCTAGCCCCATTTACGGATGGGGGACAGAGCCCACATTTTCCCATTGAGAGTGAGGGCCCTCAACCCTTTTGGAGGATCTGGGCCAGAGAGATTAAGGGACTTGCCCAGGGAGTTGGTGTCAGAGCAGGAAAGTGAGCTAGGGTCACCCACGCCCCAAGTTAATGCCCAAACCCTGGATCATCCTAATCTCACCAGTGCCTGGCCCCACTGGGTACGTCTACACTGCACACTAAGCCTGGGCTTTGACGCAGGTTTGTGACCAACCCCACTTCCGTGCACACCCAAATCAGTCTAACTCAGGTTAGCGAGAGCTCAGGACCCAGGTGCTAGGGCCCTGCTGTGGGAGGGTCAGAGCCCAAGTCCCACTGGGACTCAGACCAAGCCCTGTCATTCTACAGTGTGGACGCAGGCCAAGGCGCAGACCCAAGTCAGAAGGTCCATGTTGTACAGTGTGGCTGCATTAGCACGGCTCTGAGACCGGGTCCAGCACTGGTAAACCCAGGTTTGCTGTGCTGTGTGGACGCTCACAAGGCCTGTGTCCCACAGACGTGAGTTTACAGTGCAGAGCAGACACACCCATAGTGCCTGGCAAAGGTCTCTAGCTCTGTCTGCTCGGTGATGCCAGATCCCCTCCAGCCTTCTGTGATAGCGTGGAGATGGGAGAAACAAAGGGCCTGATCCTGAGGCCTGGCTGAGCAGCATGCAGCCCCAGATTGGTAAAAGGGGCACAAGCGGCTTTCTGCCACGGTTGCTCCCCAACTCCAGGCTAGCCAGGGGCCCCACTTTCTCTAATGTGTGCTTGGCTGCCCATGGCCTCAAGGGGTTGTCACAGCAGCCAGGAATAGCTGCAGCAGATAGCACCTCCCTTCTTCTGATGCCATATGGTGGGGCAGTGAGGGAGTGTCATAGCACCCTACGCCAGCTCTGCGCTCCCTAGGGATTCCCCCGGCAGGATTCTGCAGATGGCCCACACCAGCAATCGGGTAGCACCTGGGGCCATCCCCGCAGCCCCCGGGGTAGTAGTGGGACAGCAGATATTTAGGGAGCATCCTCCTGTGCTGTCTGAAGGTGCCCCGAGTTGCTGCCATCCCCCAGCACATTGTCGAGCTGTAAGGCCGCCCTGCTCCCAGGCTCGGGGCAGAAGGCTGCCATGGGACAGCTCCTGTGCCCATGACAAGCTGCCCTTAGCTTCACTGCAGACAGCAGCGAATGGAAGCCATTCAGGAGTGTTGTTCTAGTGACTTGGACAATGCCCGTGCATTTGCTGTGCAAGTTTTACAGCTCTGCCCTGCTTGATGTAGCAGTCCCGATGAGGAGCGGGTGCTAACCAGTGTGAATGAAGAGCCCAAGGCTTTAGACCTAGCTGTGGCTCCTGCCTGGAGGGTGCATGGGGATCTAGGGCATGTGTGTGCACCTCAGAAGTGTCTCCTCTCCATGGAGTCTGGCTAGTGAACTTGTGAGCATGACGGTTCCCCGTTTCCCCAGGGAGACTTGATTCTATCATACAGCTTTATCCAGTCAGGCCTGTTGCGGACACTCTAACCCAGAGCGCTTTCCAGGAACTTAGCAAAGATCACCCTGGAGAGATGAGGGTTAACAGGGGCAAGCAAGGCACTGATTCTGAATGCACTGTTTTACATTGATGGAGGGTTCAGCTGCAGACTCATTACAAGGACCTGACACATCCTCCTAACACCTGAGCCATGGGAGGGAGAGCGGCCACCTCTGGGTTGAAGCAAGGCAGCTGCTTGCTGGAAGGCCAGGAAGAAAAGAGGAATCCCGTATCCATGTCAAGCTGCAGAGGGGAGACACAGTCAGATTTTAATTGCCCAAGTTGACATGTAGCACCTGGCCAAACACTCCAGCTGTGGAGAAAGAAATTGCCAGGCTGTGATCCATCTGGCCCCAAATCTTGTCTCTGACAGTGGCCAGCACCAGCTGCTTGAGAGAAAAGTACAAGAAACCCCACCGTAGCAGGTATGGGAAAATATCCCCCAGGAAAGTTTGGTGCTATTACTTCAGAATTAGAGATTATTTTGAGTCCTGAAGAACAAAGTTTTATTTCCCTTCCAAAATTTTCATTATCATTAACTACGGTAGCTTTGGATATTCTTGCAATTCCTGTTTGAAGCTTGCTATATTCTTAACCTCAATGGTTTCCTGTGGCAGAGAGTTCCACAGTCTAAATATATGTTGTGTGCAAAAATATTTCCTTTGATCAATGTTGAAATTCCTATCTTTTAATTGAACTGAATGCTCTGTTGTTTTTGTATTAGAAGATAGAGTGCACAGAAATTCCCACTCTCCCATCTCAGGACCATTCATTATTATATAGACATGGCTCACATCCACTCTCATTTGTCTCCTTTCTAAGGTAACAATCCCACTCTTTTCAGTGAGGAGCTGTTCCAGATCCTTGATTGTTCTCATCATCTTTCTCTGAACTCCCTTTCCTGCTGCAATACCCTTTTGGAACTGGGTATAATGTGACTGCACCATTCATTTATATAACGCTTTATTTTCCCTCTTAATTCTGCCTCCTAACATCCTTTGAAGTGCAGTTACACATTGAGCTGTCTGGAGTGATGGCCAGGTCCCTTTCCTGGGTGGATACACTTATCTTAGGGTGAGTAGTTCAATTTTCTCCTCCAATGTGCATTACTTTGCACTTGTCAATGTTTAATTTCATCTGCCATGGTGTTGCCCATTCCCCAGGCGTGGTTAGGTCCCTCAGAAGTTCCTCACAGTCTTCCCTGAACGTGACTGACCTAAATAATTTGGTGTCATCTGCAGGTTTTGCTGCCTCACTGCTCACCCTTGTTCCATACACAGCACGAAACCTCGAGGCTCCTGCTGTTACCTTTTTGCCATGATGAAATCTGACCATTCAATCCTACTCTTTGTTTCCTGTCTCCTAGCCAGTGTTTGATCCAGGACAATACTTTGCCTATCACTGCATGGCTACTTAGTTTCCTTAGTAGTATGTTATGGCAAAGGCCTTTGAAAGTCTAACTCAATTATGTCAGCTATTTCTCCTTTATCCAATGTCACTGACACATTCAAAGGATTCCAGTAGATTAGTGAGATATGATTTTCTTTTGCAGAAACCCTGCTGATTAGCGCCTGTCAGTTCATGATCTCTGACGGGCAGGGGAGGGGGGAGATTATTCTATTTGATAGGTCTACTCATCACTGTGAACAGCCCCAGGGCTCCAGGAGTCAGCGAGCAGGGCCAGTCATTTATTCAAAGAGCTGTACACAATGTGCATATCTCAGCTATTCCAAAGGACTGGCCAATTTCTTCAGCAAGTTCACTTGGCCATTCATGCTGGGGGGATTTCCATGCATTCAAGCAAAACCTTTACCTTTCAGCGGGTATTCATGCCTGTAAAGCTCCAGCACACAGATGCTTGCAGGAAGCAAAGACGGGTACCCTAAAGTGCTATGGATTCAAGCTAGCATTTACCATAGCCACTGCACTCAGAAGGCCCCTTCCCATCATTGTCATCAACTCAAAGGGGACAGTGCTGCCTACTGACGCCCCAGCATCCTTCCTGGTGGCACCTGGTTATCTGCAGGTTTCCCATCCAAGCTACCCTTCTGCTTGGTTTAGGAGCGGTGCTTGACAGAAGGCAACAAACAAATAAGCCCTGCTGGCAGAATTTACTTGCACACTTGGATTTTGATCAAAGGCACCATTGTAACTTGCTGCCTGCTTGCCTGTGCTGGAGAAGGCCTACTGTCCTTGCTGAGATGTCCACGCAGCACTTCTGGGCTGGCAGTGGGCATGGGCAGGTGGTGCTCAGGTGATACGAACAGGTATGCACATTTTTTGGTATAAATCTCTTTTGTTTCCCGTGTCATCACTTCTCCCCGGCAAAGCGCTGAGGAAGCAAAGGTCTGAGCCAGCAGTTCGCTCTTCATCACTCGTATATCATTGCAGAAAGATTTCCCCTTGCTGTTCCTGAAACGGGTCACATGCACCTCTGCCCACCTCGGCAATCTGCCGTGTCTCATTAATGGGCTTCAGGTGGCTATGGCAGAGAGCCAGCGTGGGCCGTTTCCCTCTGGGGAATGCTGGACTCCTTGCCAAGGTGCCCACGGCAGTGAGGCAGGCAGAGTGGTCAGTGGAAACAGCAGTGGGGAGAATGCTGGGGAAGCAGGAGGGGGCCACAAAGAAAGCTTCCAACTTGCTGGGGGTCTGTTAAACACCTGAGCAGTGCTGTTCACAACAAAACCCTCCACTAGAATCAGGACTTCTGAGTTCCAGTTCCTGGTTGTGCCCCTGTGACCTTGGGCAAGTCCCAACCCCTCTATGCCTCAGTTTCTCGCTGCATTCAATGGGGACAATGGTTGTGGCCTACCTGCCACATGACTGGGAGGCTGGTAACATGCTTAGAGCTCTGGTATTGGTGGAGGGCTCAGACCCCTCCCCACTTTGGGACTGAGCTTTCTTATGCTTTACTTGAGCCCAGAGGTGAGGTTTGTAAAAATAAGTTTGAGCAAAACCCCTTCATTCATCTCTGAGTTAGGGAAAGGTAAAAACACCCATTCCTTAGTTCCCATATATCTTGGAGCCCTTTTTTGCACCCACATAACTGAAAAACAGTTGAGTTTTGTAGTCTGAAGTGCTAAAGGAGCTTGGTCCTCACCAAGGGCTGGACCCTTTCATTGCTTGCAAGCAGGGAGATTTAATATTATTGCAGGTTAGTGAACCGGCCCCGATCCTCATTTGGATCAGCAATGGTGCAGAAAGCTGTTAGCATGGACCTGATTGCAGGATCAGAGCCACAGACAGACTCTAAGCAGAAAGTTTCAGCAGAGAACTTTCCTGCCCAGGAAACAACTTTCCTGCCCAGCCAGGGCCATATGCTGAAGTCGATGCTCCTTGTAGTGTCTATGCCCTGCAGCAAGGAGCCTGTGTGTGTGTGTGAACAAGAATCAAGATCCTGAGCTGGTGTAAGTGGTCATATCTCCCCTAACTTCAAATGGCAATTGATACCAGCTCAGGATCTGTCCCAGATCACACTTCTCACTTGGCTGCTCAAAATCACAAAATGCAAAAACTAAGGCAGGTCAAACAACCTTCTCTTTCCCCTTGCCTGCATCCAGTTTGTTACAATACAGCCTTTGGAGAGAATATAATTACTTGTTGCAATGTGAACATGTGAGGCCTGGATGGTCATATGTTCAGCCCATGGGACAGGGCAAGAGTCAGGGTATATAAAAGTATTAAAATTGTAAGCTTTCAAAGGGTTTCCTGATCCTGCTTCCAGGCTGGGTGTGTGTGTGTGTGTGTGGGTAAGGAAACGTGCAATTTTGGCATAGCAATAAGCGGTCTGTCGAGTGTAAAGTGAGGTAAGGCAAGCTGTGCTGCTCATTGAGAGAGCAGCCTGCTTTACCTCTCTTTGATTTTGATTTTGGGGCTTCTCATTCTGAATTCTAAGCAATAAAGTAGGGTTACGCTCCAACCTCCCAGCAAGAGTATTTTATGTCTGTATCTAACAGCTGTGTGTGTGCCCTGAAACATAACAACACACACCTGCAATTTTCTGCATTTCCTGACTATTGAGCAAACTTGAATTGACCCTAAGTTTTGGTGATTCAATTCTGTGCATTTTTGCCCCAGTTCAATGGGAGGCATGTCCTGGGAGGCCTTGCCGTGGGAGCTAAGGAGAAAAAGGATGCGGATGTGATGAGCTGTCTCTTCATTCTCTTTTGAGGTCTAAACACATTCTAAAGAGTGCTGCACAACAAACGCACATTGTACCGTTTCCTTTCCACAATAGCAGGGATTTGCCCTTGAGAACATTTGCTGGTTCAAAGCAGGTAGCTTGCTGCAGAATAGTAAAAGATTTGGACTCCAGGAATGTGAGGGGGAACAGGAATTAGCAAAGCAACATGAGCTTTTCCAACTGATTTTCTCTCATTGTGTCAGGATATTTTAAGTGACAAAAATAAAAAACCCAGGAAAGGGTGGAAGCAAATTCTGCAGGTGCAGCTAAGGAGGGTGGGGGAGAGGGACACACAATATAGGGGAATGTCTGGGAGAGGTAGGAGTCTCAGTGAGAAACACAGAAACATAGAAACATAGGTCAGAAGGGACCAATATGATCATCTAGTCTGACCTCCTGCACAAGGCAGGCCACAAAACCCTACCCATACACATTTATAACAACCCCGAACCCATGACTGAGTTATTGAAATCCTCAAAAGTGAGATTTGAGGACCTCAAGTTGCAGGGAATACACCAGCAAGCGACGCATGCCCCACGCTGCAGAGGAAGGTGAAAAACCATGCTGTGGGATGGGCAGTACGGGCGGCAGGTAGGCTGAGTGGGACCAAGCTCAGGAATTTTATAGGTTGTATTTTTAACAGCAGCTTCTCAGGCAGCAGAACAGCTTGTTCTATGACACAGAGTCTAATGTGACTCAACGTTACCTACTTTCTGTAACAGTGACTTATGCCTATTTATCTTCCCCTGTAAAATCCAGAGCCTGCTGCTTTGGTGAGGCTGTGTCTCTTAAAATGGGGCTGAGAAGGGGGTTGAGCAGCAGGAACCTGCAGTGAACAGGAGGAAGAGACATTTTTCCTCCTCCTTGGGACGGGCTCATCCTCTCACGGTCTGCACCCACCCTTCCCATGGCCTCGGAAGAGAACAAAGGTACAAAGGGGAGAGCAGTTTGCAGCAAAGCTGGCTCCCGCCCCTAGAAGGAGCACACAGAGAGCCCCACGGAGCTGATTGTTTCATTAATTGGATATTACTTACTTAATTTTCAGAATAACCTTGAGGAACTAAATGAAGTGGCTGGAAAGTGGCAGTTAATTGTTGGCTGCACCTGCTCAACACACAGCCCCAAAGTGCCACTCCAGCCCACTCACCCTGTTTGGTTTCCTGAGTGACATCACAGCAGAGGGCACAGCAGTATCTCTGTGCAAAGGAAACTTGCTGCATGGCCTAGGTGTGGAGTCACTGATGGATGGTGCATGCAGGAGGGAGTGTGTGAGGCAGAGCCTGGGTTCTGAGCGTGCAAGAGTGCGTGCCAGCACAGGGGAGCATCTGTGTATTGGTGGTCATGTGTCTACACTTGTGTGTCAGTAAGGGTAGCATGTGTTTCTGAGTGTGCATGTCTGCACCTGTCGGGGGGGAGAGGATGTGCGTGCACCCCCATGAGTATCTGCACCAGGCCGCCAGCGGGTGAGCCTGCACTCCAAACTGGGGGTGTCATTTCCAGCTCAAGGAGACACACCAGTACTAGCGCTGAGCGAGCCAGCACGCCACAACCACAGGATGGCCATGGTGGTGTGAGCGATGGGAGGGGCTAGCCACCACCACTACAGCTCTGTCTAAGACAAAAGGTACGACTTCAGGGCGGCTGTTGCTCGTGTGGCTTTTAGCGCGATGGCTCGATCAGCGCTAGTGCGGGGATGTCTCCTGGAGCTGGAATTGACGCCTCCTGCTCCAAGTGGAGGCATGCCCCATGAGAACGGAGGGCTCAGGGCATGAGACCTGTCTGCCAGAGGCTGTCTAGACGAGGAACAGAGGAGTGTGGTTAGAACGTGGGAGCTGACACGTTCCACGCCTAGAGCAGGGGAGATTTCACACAGGCTAAACTCATCAAGTCAGACACTGAGGGGAGCCAGCTGAGTCACAGTGGGGGCTTGGCCCATCTCCCTTGACAGGGGCCAGCCACCTAGGGACAGTCCAAATTCAGGAGTTAAATCCAACATTGTCTGGTCTGAGACACATGCCACCTATCCCCATCTGGGTGCCCATCCCCATCAGCCAATCCAGGGCCACGCTGCCCCCCCATCCCCTCACTTAGTCTGAGACACACGCTGCCCCCCCCATCACCATAGCCAGTCTAGGACACACCCTGCCCCCCCATCGCCATAGCCAGTCTGGGACACACCCTGCCCCTCCACCCCCATAGCCAGTCTGGGACACGGTCTGTCCCACTTTTGGGGCTTAATTGCCCTCTCCACCCTTGCCTGGCACTATCCTGGCATCATCCCCTGCCCAGCTGCCACCTCCGTGGGGCAGGCAGCTGGACACTCCCCACCCTCTCCAGGTGTTTTGCAGTCAGGCCGTGGGCAGCCCTGGCCATCCCATCCTGCTGAGGCTGCGACACCACGGGCCCTCTGCTCCTGCAGGACCCCGGCTCTGAAGCATCCAGGGGTCCGTGCAGTGGGGAGACTGAACATGCCTTCTGTACCCTCTGTCTCCCAGCACCACAGCAAGGGGCCCGTCCGTGTAACTGAAACGTGGCCAAGCGTATCCTGAGACAAGGGGGCTCCTTGTCCCACAGCGTGTGATTAGCCTGTGGGTCTCACGCGCTGCTGCTTGAGATCATTGAGACCAAGAGCGTGGCACGATTCACAGAAGGCCTGGCTGTTCTATGGATCACAAGACCACCTAGAGTGGCCTTCATTAGTGACAACAATTTTGGAACGAAACAAAACCTTGTGCTGCAGGGTTTAAACCAGCCTCTGCCGTGTGGGCAGGTTACCTACAGCTCTGGAGAAGCTGGGGCTGCCACTGTCGGAAGCAGGACACAGAACTAGCAGGACTTCAGGTCTGATCCAGCCTGGTAATGCCTGTGGGATGGGCCAGACAGTCGTACCTGATGAGCCAGGATGGGGGAGCGAGCCCCTAAAGACTACAGTGGGAGATGGGTAGAAAGCCTCAAGGGTGGCCCCAGCCTGTGAGGACAGGAAGGTGCTGTGTGAGCTGTGTGTCTCTGCAGGGTGGGGGATCTTCACTCACCCACTGGGAAGTATAGTGGGATGGGGGGGTTGGATCTCATCCCAGAAGAGGGAGGAACGGGGCAGCACTGCGGGGCCCTAAACGCCCACCCCAGGTATGAGGGACGACTCCCTCTCGGTTCACAGAGCCCCAGGCTGGGGGCACAGCCAGATCCCTGCATAGCCACGTGCCGTCCACTCCAACGTCTCATGGCCAGGAAAGAGCTGCAGCCAGCGGGCTCTAACGGGGAGCAGTGTGCGGTGCCATATGCCGCGTCTCGCGCGTGCTGCCCAGGCTTGTCTCTCTGAAGCACTCGCTGCCTCCACACTCGGCTGCATTAATAATTGGCGGGATGATGGGGAAGGATTTACCAGCTGGTTTCATGACTCTGCTGGCCTGAGATAAATCAGGGAGGGGGGTGTCACACGGTGTTTGCCAGGGGCCTGATGGATGGTGCCGAGCGTGCGGATCACTCACATGCTGATACTTACAGACTCTGTCAGCCTTGCTTAACATGCACGATGAATGGCCCCCTCAGGCAGGGAGGATTCACTGGAGTGGTACCTGTCCCTCCCCAGCTCTTCCCTTGCCCTGCTGGGCCGCAGGCTCCCTCCCTCCCAGTCACCACCGGCTGGGCGAGGTGCAGGAGGCTGCTCGCGGGGGACGGGAGCCATTGCACCGTCCCACGCCGCTTCCCACTTTCAGCTGCCGTTTCGGATTTACTGGGCTAGGTGCAGATTAGATGGTGTGAAAGTGAAGAGCCGACACGGCTGGAGAGACGCACAAAGTCAGCTAGTGGCTCTGCACTCGTCCTCCACAGAGCTCAGTCAAAGCCCATCTGCTATCCCAGCCCTGGGCTTCCCCCTAAAGCTAGATCTGTCGATGCCCCTCCGTCCCAGGCCCCACCCTCCCTGCAATCCCAGCCCTGGATTCCCACCCACACCCAGCTGTGCCGGTAGCCCTCAGTCCTGTCCTGGCACCCCATACTATCCTCACTCTGGGCTTCCCCCTCCACGCTGCTCTGCTAAGGTCCTCAATCCTGACACACAGCCCTCATCCACGTTTTCCCAGTCCTGGGCTCCCCACACACAGCTTCACCAATACCCCTTAATCCCAGCCCCTTGCCCCCTTGCTATTCCAAACCTAGTCTCACTGTACAGGTGTAAGAGGACCATGAAGATGTTTCCCAAAGTCAGTGCCCTGGACCCTATTCCCCGCAATGCCTCCCCTAGATCGTTTCCCCTGCCCTGTTCACCAGTCTTGTAGCCTCATAGACCCCCCCACCCTTACATTGTGTGGTAAGATCTCACCAGCACTGGGTCTAGTGAGGGGGAGACATATCAGCTTCAAAGAACTGAACGGTCAAAGCATTTCCAACCCAAAGGAAAGCGAAGCACAGAGCAGCTGTGGATTAAGCAGTCAGCCTCCTTCTCTACCCCGCAACATCTGGCCGCAGCAGCTGTGCTGGCTAATGAGAACCAGTTCCGTGGGAGGAAAAACAACACAGGGTCCATAAAGCTTGACACAGGCAATCGCTTGGATCCTGGCTAAGGTGAAATACTCCCTGCTCTGGCTTTCTGAATCTTTGGCTGTTTCTGAGACCAGAAACGCCCCTGCAAACGTGTGCTGTGTCGGGAACTGAGCGTGCACGGCAAAGTGACCTGCAAGTATTCCTTCCTATGGATCCTCCCGGGGGGTCTGCCCGCTCAAAACTCAGCACCCTAGAGCAGGGCAGAGACAGGCCCCAGAGCAGCAAATCTTAGCAGCAGAACACAAAATTCACACTTGCCCTGATGAGCATTTGCACCACACACTGACACACTGTCAGAGTCAGGATCCTCCAGGCAGGGGCAGGCACATACCATGTGGTGCAACAATCCCTGAGATGCAGACACCACTTCCTGTCGCCCAAGAGATCATGCCCACCCTGCGGGAACCTAGGCTCCAGCCCCCGCCCTTCCATTTCAAAACTCGGGCCTCCTGCATATGCTGGCCCTGGTAGCTGGTCCTGTATCCTCTCTGTGGGCTGCAGCCAGGTCTTCCAGAACTGGGTCGCTTGTTCCACCTCCCCTCACCTCAGTGCTGCTCTGCTAGGGAGTGCCCTCTAGCTCACTCCCCTCACTCCTGGCTGGACTCCTGGTGGCATAGCACCCCAACCACGCACAGCCCTCATTTACACCAAGGAGCACACGGGCACCTAATGCACACGCAGGTCCCTGCAAGGGCCTGGGCCAATCCATGTCCCCAGAGGAAAACCTTCTTCCACTATCCTGGCCTGGACTTCCTGCTAGTTCACATTGCTCCTTCTACAGCTGGGAAAATCCCACCTGAAGGAAAGCTGCTCTTAGGGTGGGGACGCACAAACCCTCCTCTTGATAAACGGGACCAGCGGCTTCTTCAGCCAGGCTCAGAGCAGTGAAAACAGGCAAGATGGCCCTCAAGCTCTGCCTATATCCTCCCCCCACTCCAACAGCAGATGTAGCAACTAGAGAGATCTGAGGGCTCTCCTGGGCGTGAGCCATTGCTCAGTATTTAGGGGTCCAAATGTCTTCCCATCCTAAGCCTGATTTTGGCCCCTCCAAAAATCCAAAGTGAAGGGTCTGAGGGACTCAGCATTGACAGGGTGGACCTGGGTATTAGGGGACTCCTCCTACATGTGATACAGTAGCATTGGCAAGGGGTGCCTGAATTATGAGCAGTTGGGACCAGGGGGTTCCCCAAGGCTTCCCATGCATCCTTGACAGCAAATGCCAGCGAGCAGAAGGACTGGAATGTAGGTTATCTGAAAAGAGATGATCCAGTTCTGCTGCACCAGGTGTGGAGTGGGAACAGTGGGACTGGAGAAGGTGGAGTGGCCCAGTTTGATGGGACACCAGGAGCACAGGCTGGTGGCCAGGCTGCTGCTGGGCAAACACAGGCTTCTCAACAGAGATCTCGCAACTCTGCACTTCTCATTGCCAGAAACACTTCTCCCTGGGGAGCGCTGGGTGGGGCTGTCCTGCCTGCCCGCCCATTGTTCGTGCAGGTCACCCCACCTCTGCAGAGACCCCATTCCCCTCCCACTGCTGCCAGCTGGCCCTCTGCATCCCAGTGCAGCCAGCCTGCTGCAGGGGATGGGGGAGGAAAAGCTCCTGTCCCATCTGCGTTCCCAGGGCCAGGCTGAAATCCCCATGCTGGACACAGGGTGGCTAATGCATTCCGGGAAGCCCGAGCTGTCCCCAGCGATGATCATCTGCCTAACTGGTACTCATTAGTGCCTGACATCTGACACCAGCCCCCTTTTCAGGCCCTCCCCCCAGCTCCCTTTGCCAGTAAGTGGGCAGCAGGAGCGGCTTCCTGGTGAGAAAATTAATGTCCATTATTAACCCCCCCATTGTGACGCCCAGGGACCTGCCCCGGGGCAGACGGCACCTGCCAGGCTTGGGACACACTGTGTACAATGAACCCCAGCCAGAGCAGCACCCAACACATACTACCGAGAGCTCCCCCTTCCATCTTGGCCAGAACTTCCCTGCCTGCCCAGGATGTGGGAAGGGGCCACACTAGCCCCTTGAGATGTGCCTGTGAACAAAGAACCACCACATGCTCTGCATCCATCACCCCCTCCCCACACGGCCCCACCCTGCCCCACCAGAGTAGGCAGCCCCACCTGCAGCCAGTGCCCTGCCCTACAGTGCCCCCTGCTGGTAGAGGCCAGGACCAGAACAGCAAGGAGCTCCTCCCACCCCAGCCAGCACCTGCCCCGCTCCCCACAACACCCCCTGCTGGCAGAAGTTGAGACACATTGCTGGGCATTCTCCCTCACAATCAATGCTCCTGCCCCGCTCCCTCCAGCGCCCCGTGCTGGGAGAGGCCGGGACTTTCCAGTCCCCATTAGGCCTGGCAGAACAACCACCTACTGGTTTCAGAGTTGCATGTAAACGTCCCAGGCTTCGGGCTTTGCAGGCGGATCTCTGGCAGGGTGGGGGCAGTTCCAGAAGCAGCTGTGCTTGGCACTCTGCAGAGGGCAATGCGATACCAAGCCCGAATCCCAGCTCTGGGCGTTTGGGGGATGGAAACGTCCAGCATGCGGGAGCAGAGCTGCTGACTGGCAGCCTGAGGTTTCTGCTCCCCTGCCCTATCACATTGCGCTGAGCACACAGCCTGCCCCACACCTCCCTCCGGCGTGGCCCTTTCATGTGTACTCAGCACTGACGCTGCCAGGAGACTGGATAACAGCACGTAGGTCAGTTAATTCCCCCGGCACGTCCTCGCTGGGTCCGGGGAAGGGGAGACGTGGGGCAAACCTCACACGCCCCGATCGACTGGGCACTGTCCTGGAGGCCAAGTGCAGCTGTGGGAGTGGCAGTGACCCTGCGCCAGGCCGCCCTCTGCCTCCTCAGCCCCACTCTGGGGCGGGGGGCAGCAGAGCCCAGCAGGCACTGCCAGGGACAGGACTGAAACCAGCCCAGCCCAGCCGCTCCGTTTATTCTAGTAACAGTCTAGTCTCCTGGGGGCCATAACATTTCGGTTGATTTCGGTTGTTGTTCGGTCATGGGAGGTGCTATGGGGGGCGGCCTGTGCAAGGCAGGAGGTCGGATTAGGAGGGGGACCCAGCTGGCCTTCAACTCTATGGCTCAAGGAGTCGGCACTCTCACCCTATCCCCAGTACTAGGGTGTGACCCCCTGAGCCGTTGCCATGGGGGCTCCATCACAGCTCTCCCCACCACATATGCCCCACGATCTTCTCCAGAATACACTGTCCCCACAACACACAGAGCTCCACAACCCTCCCCACTCCCCACAACCTTCCCCACAGCACCCCCCACAATACACGCACCTCCACAACCATCTCACAACACATGCCCCACAGCACCCTCCAACACTTGCACCCCACAGCCCACAACCTTCTCCACAGCATCCCTCAACACACGCATTCCCCTCAACCCTCCCCACAATACATGCAGCCCCAACACCTTCCCCATCACATACATCCCCTCAAAATACACCCCCACCCTCCCTGACACACCACTGTTCCCACAACACACACATTCAAACCCCCACTACATCCACCACATCACCTAACAGATATATACCACAACCACACACACACATAAACCCCATCTCATCACAACTTCCCAGTGCCCCACAAACTCTCACCCTTTCGATTACACACCCAGCCACATGCTCAAACCTCTCTCTCTCCTCTTACACACACCCCTGACTTCCCTCCTGACCCACCTGCACAGACCCCCAGTGCCTGTCAAGATCCCACCGCATCCTCCAGCTACGTGTACCCCAATCCTCCTTCATTCATAGAGCTCTAGAGTTTCAGGCCCGATCATCACTTTACATCTCCTCCAGTGACCCCTGGATAGCCCAAGGACTCGTGACTGACTGAAGCAGCTTTCAGAAAGCCTTCAATCTAGATCTGAAGACATCAAGAAATGGAGAATCCACCAGTTCCCTTGGCAGCTTGTTCCCATGGTTAATCACCCTCACGGCTCAAATGTTGTGCCTTATTTCTAATTGGAATGTGTCTGGCTTCAGCTTCCAGCCATTGGTTCTTGTTCTGCCTTCTCGGCTAGATTAAAGGTCCCTTTCCTACCTGGTATTTTTTCCCCGTGAAGGTATTTATACACTGTAATCAAGTCACCTCTCCGTCTCCTCTTTGATAAGCTAAACAGATTGAATGTTTTCAGCGACTCACTGTCAGGCATTTTCTCCAGCACGTGAATCTCTTTTGTGGCTTTTTTTTTTTTTTTTTTTAATGCCCTCTCCAGTTTTGCAACATCCTTTTAAAAATGTGCATTCCGGTATCGGTCACACCAATGCTGTATACAGAGGGAAAATCACCTTCCTCTCTGCTCCTACTTACTCCCCTGTTTATCCCTTCAGGGATCACATCAACCCTTTTTGCCACAGCATCACACTCATAGATTCAGAAGGGACCACTGTGATCATCCAGTCTGATCTCCTGTGAAACACAGGCCAGAGAGCTGCCAGAAATAATTCCTAGAGCAGAGCTCTTAGAAAAACATCCCATCTTGAGTCTAATATTCTGTGATGAAGAATCAACCACATACTAGGTAAATCATTCTAATGATTAATGACCCTCATTGTTAAAAATGTACATTTTATTTCCAGTTTGAATTAGTCTATCTTCAACTTCCAGCCATTGGATCTTTCTCTGCTAGCCTGAGGAACCCACTATCAAATATTTGTTCCCTATGTAGGGTCTTACAGATTGTCATCAAGTCATCTCTTAATACTCTCTTTGTTAAACTAAACAGATTGAGCTCCTTGAGTATATCACTGTAAGGCAGATTTTCCAATCCTTTAATCATTCTCATGGCTCTTCTCTGCCCTCTCTCCAATTTATTAACATCTTTCTTGAATTGTGGGCACCAGAACTGGAAACAGAATTTCAGCAATGGTCATGTCAGTGCCAAATCCAGAGGTAAAAATCATCTCTCTGCTCCTACTCAAGATTCCCCTGAGTAAGTATCTAAGGACTGCATTAAGCCTTTGGGCCACTGTGTCGCAGGGGAGCTCATGTTGACTTGCTTGTGCACCAAGATCCCCTTCATCCTTTTCAGAGTCCCTGATTTCCAAGGTGCCTCCCGCAATCTGTAAGTCTGGCCTGTGATCCTTTTCCTGGACGGATAACTGTGCATTTGACTGTGTTAAAATGCATCTTGTTTGAATAGGCCAAGTATATACCAACTGATCCAGATAGCTGTGTCTGGCTGCCCCATCCTCATTATTATTCTTCACTCCCCCAGTCTTTGTACCATGCACATCAGGGCTCGCACCAATTCCTGCAGAATGCCAGCTAGAAACACCCCATTCAATGGCGAGTCTCCATTAACTAAAGTTCTGTCAGTTAGCCAGTTCTTAATCCGTTTAGCATGTAATTTATTGATATGAATAGTGCACACAACCCAAATCATACCCCACACTCAAACACACCCAGTGCAACCCACACCTCAGCTTCCCCATGCACCATCCCTCCACATAGCCAGTTCCCTAACCCTCACACTCCCTAACTCTGATCATCCACCCACCCCAAACTCCTACATCAGTTTTCATTACCCGTGGAGCCTCCTTTGCAAAACCAGGGATAAGCAAAAAAAACATGGAAATTCAGGGTAAACTGAGGCTGGTAGCAATAAGCAAGAGGCCGAGGCACCAATGCAGCACAAAGAGCCAAGGGAGCAGGGCAACCAGAAATCAATCCGTTGATTTCTGTGCCAATGAAACCTACTGCCTCCAAAGTATACTGCAGCCTCAGGGTCTGTATATTGCAATGAAACACATGGGGTTGGCCAGTGTCAGCTGACCCAGGCTCATGGGCCTTTAAAATTGCAGTGCAGATGTCCAGGCTAGGTCTGGATCCTGGGCTGTGGAACCCAAGCCCGAGCCAGGAGTCTCTACTGCAATGTTATAGCTGCATAGTTGGAGGCCCAGGAGCCTTAGTCAGCTGACACAGACCAGCCGCAGAAATTCATTGCAGTGTAAACAGACCCAAGCCAAAACATTTAGAGAAGGATCTTAACAGATCACTAGACACCAAAGCCACGCATTAGCGTGGAGCGCTTCAAGTTTCACAGTTGGCAAGGTGAAAGGAACAGAGCCAGAGAGACTAGCAGAACCTTGCTCACCTGGAAATGTCTCCCAGCCTCAGCCTGGTGAAGTTGGGAATTCAAGTTTTGAGGGTCAGGAGGGAATTCCCCCTTTCATAACAAAGAAGCCTTTATTTAATGCTTGTTTGTACAGTGCAGAGAGGATGGCAGCTCTGCACATTGATTAGAGATCATCCAGGGAGTTTTCTAGTCAACAGGAAATTAAACTCCTGATTGACAGCTCACTTAAACAGTCAGCCCTTAAAGGCATAGTAGGAAGGCATCTCGCTGGTTACTTGCAACACTAAATGCTACTGGATAGCTTAGTTTATGGAATCTTCAGAGATTGAATTTAAAGATAATTGCTGTGGGAGGGTGACTTAACCTGTCAAAGAGGAGTGCAGTTAGCAACAGCACCGGGAGTGAAGGCAAAACGGCAGCAAGATCCCTCCACCCCGAGCAGGCCTGGGAAATCAAAGTGAGTCTGCAGTAAAGATGCAAAGCTGCTTGGAAGGGATGCAGACTCCAGCTGAAGGCTCTGGTGCGCGGGAGAACATTTTGCATCTTTTTGTAAACTGGAGCTGGCACAAAGCCACACAGGCCTGAAGACAGGATACGTAGTGAGAACATGCAAAATAAACACTGTAGGGAATATCACCCTGAGAGGTTAAATCACATAAAATTCTGAGAAGAATGAGCAAGCAGAGAGCTGTTACCTGGCAGGGGAGAAATGGAGATGAGGAAGTACACAGACGCCCCTGGGTATGTCCTGCCTTTCCAGACACTCGCAGCCTGGTGCTGGCAGGCAGGATGGCCAGAGCACATGAAAAGAAAAATAGTCGTTCTTTCAGGAAAGCAAGAGATTGCAGGATCTGTGTACAGGGTGTAGACATACGAGTGTGTGTGTGTGCATTTACATGTGTGCACACATGCAACTGTGCGGGTGGATGTCCATGTCATCTGACACCGTGCACTGTGGTGAACATAAAATGGCTGAGAGATGGGATGTCTCGCCATCTGAAGACATGCTACGCAGAAGACAAGTCCTAGCAGGGTCCCCCGTGTGCAAAGGACAGCGTTCCCAGGCACTGTGAGTAGTCACAGCTCCTGCGTGTGCGGGAAGGGCCAGCCAAGCAGCGTACTGGGAGGTGAGTGGCAGGGTGCAGCTTGTCAGTTATAAGGGGCCCCAGTGCATTGTGTAAGGTGCCCAGGCTGAGGCCAGGGCTCTGTTGATATTGTCAGCAGAGCATGCTGGGTACATCAAACGGTGGCTGACTCGGGCACCAAGAGCCAGCCTTGCACAGCAGGGGTTGTTGCTTTGTGAGGCCCTCTTTGTGCTCAGCTCCCAAAGGAGCCAGCCTCGCTCAATGCACACATGCTGGGCAGGGAGGCAGCACATATGGGTGCCGGACAGAGCATGCTGGGCTGTCTAGCTGATTCTTTGTTTTCATAACAGCTGAGGCCGCCACACCCCAGCCTCCAAGATGACAGTGTTAGAGGGCAGAGGGGGAGACTCTGGAGCCGGGAAATGCCAGCGTGGAGTGGCACAGCCCCTTACATCTGCCCCCCACGGCGGCTACATCTCCACCTTTCTTACTGACATGGTTCCTAACTGTTCTGTGAGCACTTACGGAGGATAGGGCTCCACTGGGCAATGACCACTGGCGGCTGCCTTGGTGCAGAACGGCGGCTGTCCTGGGCCGCCGGGGAGCAGGGTGCTGTGGAAATCAGTGCAAACAACTGTATTATGGTGCAGACGCAAAAGGGGACAGAGCTAAGGGCAGACGGACAGGCGCAAGTGTGTAATTTCTGGGCTCCTGTTCTTTGCCTGGCAGATACAATCCCACATGCCTCTACCCAGCCTGTCTGAGACACTGGGCCAATCCCAATGGGCAGGGTAGCCGGCTGGGACCCTTCTTCCCGTCATTATCATGGCAGAGGACTTTGCCCCATGCCTCCCCAGTGTGTATCCACCCCAGGCCATTCAGCACTGGGCAGCTCTCAGTGCCACTGGAGCTCACTGGGGCACTTCTGGGTCCAATGGCTTCTGCCACAGGGAAGCCAAGGGACAGCCTAGGCACAGCTTTGAAATGAGGCCCGCTCCCCTTGTGACTGCATTGCTTGGCAGCATACCAGCAGCTTCCTTGGGGTGTGCTATCACGGCCACGGTGGCCACCGCCACTGGCTGAGTGCTGGGGAGAGGGGAGCAAATGCTGTAGGGCTGGGGGAAATATCCTCCCAAGCGACAGCATCCAGAGCTCCCAAAAAGACGTACATCGCCACAAGGCCGTCTGAGGGCAGAGCTCAGTCAAGCTGCGCGTGCGTGGCTGTCACGAGGCAGGAGACATGACAGAAAGCGTGTGGTGCAGGCCGAGCGCCCCAGGAGCTGGCAGGACGTGACTGGCTGGTTGGCAAAGACCAGCCGCAACGTACAGCTCTGGGTGTCACCAGCCTTCCCCCATTTCTGACCCTTGCCCTCCGTGCAATAAGCCAAGGCCCCTCCCTCCATGCTCAACCTCACTTTGCCTGGCCTGACGGGGGGACCCCAGCTCACTGCTGACCCCGAGGAGTTTGCCGCAGGAAGCTCAGGGCCAGGCCCATGCAGGATCTTGGCACGGTCCCACTTCCTCTGCGATCCTGGCTGGAACCAGCTGCGTGCCGGAAGGTGCCAGCACCCTGCAGAGGCAGTGCTGGGGACCCTACGCCAGGAGCATTGTCACAAGGCTTGGCCTCCCCAGCCTGAGAAACGCCTAGGCTAGGGTCTGAACAGGATCCCTGTGTCTCGGGGCAGCATCCCTCACCCTTGGGGGGGGAGGAGAAGTGGATCTCTGTGGCCTGGGAGAGAGGGGGGCTCTGGGTGCACCCCAGCCCAGCAGCTTTGATCTTCCCCCTTCTCTGCCAGCTTTGAAGGGACATGCTGGGCGCTAGCTGCCATTGCCTCCCTGCTATACAAGGCGGCTGGTGAAATATTTACACACCTCTCCCCTTTGAAGTCAGACATCATTACTGGCACTAGCTCCCGGTGGCTCCATCCTCTCCCCATCCCCCCACGCTGTCCCCTTCTCACTAGCTGCAGCACTTAGGGTGACCAGACTTCCGATATTAGGGGCTTTGTCTTACATTCGCAACTATACGCCTCCCTGAAAAAAAGGTGGCCTGAGTTTTCACACTTGCTAGCCGGGCACCCTAGCTTTGCTTTCCAGTGCTGAACTGCGCCTTGGGGAGGTCAGCGACTCGCCCAGGCAGTGATGGACGCCAGAACACAGATCCCAGCTGTGGTGGGCGGATGGACATGGTGCCCAGGGGCACTGCCACAGAGACGGAGACAGGCAGCATTGCAGAGACAGGGATGTGGGAAAAGGGAAACTGAGTCACATTACTGAGACCGGAGGCTTGAAGGCAAGGGAGAGGGGAGATGCAGCGGGGCTTGCCCAGGAGTCACTTTGGAGCAGACAGTAGGAGCTTGGTCAGGGGGCTGCTGAGGGGCAGCTTGTAGGGAGACAGGCCCAGATGCTAGGGGAAGGAAGGGGAGGGAGGGAGGAATGGTCTGTGCTGCTCCCCTCACCCCCTGGACACCCCCCCCCCTTCCCTGCTGTGCCTGTGCTGGACCCTGCTGGCATTGGGCTCTCCAGGCCCAGCCGAGCAGACAGCTGGACTCCGAGCTCCCCACGGTGCAGGGTGTGGCACCGCCCGCAGGGGAGGGCAGCAGGGAGTCACTGTGTGACACTGAGCCCAGCACGGATCCTGGCTCATGGGACTGGAGTCACGACTGGTCTGGAGTGGGAGGCATGTGGGCCAGGGTCAGACGGGGGCTCAGTGAGCATGGGTTGGATGAATAAAGAGCACTAAAGAAATGCCCCTGCCCCTCCTGGAGCCAGGTCCCCCCTTCTCTTCCTGCAGCCAGGCCTTCCACCCCATCTGGGCACCAGACCTCCCCTGACAGCAGAAGCCGACTTCTCATATCTTCCTTTCTCCTGCCTACCTTCCCCACTGCCCACTCCCCGCTGGCCCCACAGGCCCCTGGCCACTTGATACTAGTGCTTAATTTGTGCGAGGACTTGCCAGAGCTGAGCCCTGGCACCTCTGGACCTGGCAGTTCCTAGCCCTGGCAGCTCTGGTCTTGCCACATCGGATATGAAAGTAAAAGAAATTGCGTGAGCCCCAGCATCTCTGTTCTTACCAGTTAAGCACTGCTTGACAGCCCTTGCTCTCAGCACCGTCTTCTTGGCCGAGTGCAGCAGGCCTGGGCGGGTCCCCGTCCAGCTGCCTGGCTGGGGACAGGGCGCATGGATCTGTCCCTCACTGCTCAGGGCTACAGGCTCCTCAGCTGGCTCCAACCCCAACTGCAACCTCAGTACAGAGGTGAAACAGCCAACGCCCCCCACTCAGCCCCCAGCCCAGCCTCTGCCCACATGGGCACTGGGGATGGGTCCCAGCCATCCCATTGCTTTCAGTGGCACTGCTTCCCCTGCCTGTCCCTGATTGCCCCTTGCTGGCCTCATCACCACTCCTACAGCTGGCTCTGCAGTGCCCACTGTCCCATGCCTCCCTCCAACCCTGCCCCGCTCATTCACCAGCCTCACCCCACTGTCCATATTGCCCACCAGCCTCTCCTCACACCACAAACCAGCCCCACCCCACTGAGCCCACCAGCAGCAAGGAACAATTTCACCCTGAACATGGCTGGGCACTGGGAGAAGCTCCAATTGTGCCAGGCATTGGAGAGCCAGGACGTGGCCAAGGGGTGCTTGTGCGCTGCAGGGCAGAGGGGCTGGCACCTGAGTGAGGGGCACATGGGTCACTGATGGGGAGCTTCCATGCAGCACCTCCACGAATCTCTCCTGCCGCTTGCTGCACGGCTGCTGCTGTCACTTCCCCTCACCAGCTGCGAGTGGCACCGGGCGGCCCCACCGGCACACTAGGAAATGTGCCATGTGTCGGGGCCGATAAAGCTCCCGTGAGCAGCACGATGCAGCTTGAATCCTGGCTGGCTGGGGAGCCTCACCCGGCGCTGTCAGCATGGCTCCTGCTCAAGCAGCAAGGGTAACAAAGTGGAAAATGGAAGATCACTGAGGTTTGCTGAGCTGGAAACGGAGCCTTCCCCGTCCCGCTCCACAGAGAGATGATGCCTGCAGCCCACAGGCAGCACCAAGGCTACAGCCGCCTTCGACACACCAGTGAGAGTTCCCTGCCTAGCCCGGACCGGACTAGCTCAACCCAGGGCCAGAGCTGGGTCGGGGAAGAGCTGGGCAGCACAGGCTGGCATGGCTGCGCATCCCTGCTTTTCCTCCCCAGCAGAGTTCTGGAGCCACGCTCTGCCCGCCATTGCAGCCCCCAGGCTAGGGCAGGGTGCTGGGTTCGTCGTTAGCCCGTGCTCGCTGAGCACTGCCCAGGCCACAGATACGGCAGCTCTGCTGGAAGTGCCAGCAGCAGGGCCAGGGCCCAGGGTCTCTTGGGGCCCAGGGTCTCTTGGGGCCCAGGGATCAGGGGTTGTATCCTGTCTGCAGTGGGTGCCACGTCAAGGAGACAGGCTCGGGCTCTCCTTGGAGCTGGAAGTGCGGCAATCAGCCTGGCAGTGCAGTGAGGAGGGCACTACACCCTGCAGGCATCACTCCAGGCCCCTCCAGCCCACAGCTGGGACATGGACCCAGGGTGCGAGCCCCTCCCCATGCACTGCCCCAGCTGGCCCCACCAGGTCCTGCCAGCCAGCCCCCAGCCTGGCCCCAGGGCTTGGCTGAGACAGGCCTGGTCCCTGTCAGCCCCACAGTTGCTCTGTCCCAGGCCAGCCCCACAAAGGGCCCAGACCCCAGGCACGCTAGGGGCTCAGCTTAGATGTCCCATGCCGCAGCCCCGCCCCCGCTCCTGCAGCCCCATCCACTCCTGAAGCACCAACACTGGAACTCCAGCCCTGCCTGGGAACAACCTTTCATTGGCTGTCCGCCCCTTGCCCCACCTCCTAGGGATGAGCAGCCAATCAGTGTTGATTCAGGGGTTAGGCAGTGCTCCCCCCATCAGGGACAAGGACGAGAAGGAGTTTTGGTAGGGGAGGAGGGCGAGCAGAGTGAACAAACCCCATTCTTACTGGAGGGGAGAGGGGCCCCCAGAACCATTCCTATGGCAAAGCTCTGAAAAACATCCCAACTTGATTTAAAAGTGGCCAGTGATGGAGACTCCAGCAGGGCCCTGGTAAGTGCTTCCCATGGTTCACTCCCCTTGCTGTTAAACACGTGCCTTATTTCCAGCCTGGATTTGTTCAGCCTCAGCTTCCAGCCACGGTGTGTGGTTGGACCTTGCTCTGCTAGACTGAGACGCCCGTTAGCAAATGTTTGCTCCCCATGCAGGTACTTATCGACGGATACCAAGTCACTCCAGAGCCATCTCTTTATTCAGCTAAATAGATTGAGCTCCTCGAGTCTATCCCTGTCAGGCACGTTTGCAGCGCTGCCGGCAGTGACTCCAGATTGGTTGTGAGTTCTAGACTGAGATTTCACCAACCAGTTATCAAGTGTGAACTCCTCCAGCACTAAAACTGCCTTACCACGGGGTCGCCGACAGTCTGCTTGGACACTCTGGCCTACCTCGCCACCCAGCTGAGCTGACCTTTGTGCTGATGGCTGGTCCCTTACACCAAAAATCACAGCAATATTCAGGTTACTTCCTGTCCCAAAGGGCCCATCACTTACTCCATTGCAGATCTCATATCAAAGACAATGCTTCTAGCCAATCCTGTAATAAACTATATAAAATGTACTCGATAGGAAAATAAAATAGAGAGTTATTTATCAGGTTAAAGCAGGTAAACGAAGATACATAAATGAATCACAATTTTAAATTTCAAAGCTTCTTATAGTCCACAAGCTCTTTATGTCCTTTAAGCTAAGCATTGGGGATCTCTTGCTTATGCCTGGAAAAGCCTTGCCATCCAGAGTCCAAACAGCACAGAGATAACCACCAGTTCCTTCCGGCTAAGGGTTTTTATCTCCCTCCTGCCAGGTGCTCTGAGTTGCACTGATGGGAGGAGTTCATTTGCATGTCTCATCTGCATGGGAGGGAGCAGAACAACAAAGTCTTTTGTCTTCCTTAATGTTCTACAATAGACCCTCTGGTGTCACTGGAGTTTCCTTGCTGGGCAGAACTGTACGCCTTCTATTGATACTTCACAATAATTAATGTCTCTCTCCTCTCTGGCGATAGACACTGTCATAGAGGCTCACAATACAACTGATGAGATATTACCTTACAGTATGGAACTCACCTTCGACAGGAGATTATTGCCCTCAGCAACTCACAAGCATTCAATGAAGTCTAAACACGAAACACATTCTTAAAAGACTAACACTTATTTTAACAACACTATCACCTGGGTGAGCCACTGTGACAGAGTCCCATAGGCACCGTGCTCAGGAACCACTCAGGACACAGCCAGCCAGAGTCTAGTGCTTTGGAGTCTGCCCTCAGGTCTTCGCACACCAGCGCAGCCACCTCCTGACTCTGGCCTGAGAGGGTCCAGCACCCCTGCTCTACCTGACCCTGGGGGACCCTGGAGAGTTCTTCCATGGCCTCAAAAGGCCAGGCACCCCACCTTGCAGTCTGAAGTAATTCATAGCCAGCGTGGAAGTCGGAAGAGTTTATATCACAACATAGACAGGCTTTGCTAGAAGATTAATTAGGAGTTCAGCAACCATGCAAGGAGCCCCAGATCCCCCATCCTTGGGCTCCACTCCCGGTGAACCCTCAAGGGGCATTGGCTCTTCATTCAAGGCAGCCCATCCCCCACACTGCAGAGCCATTTCCTTGCCCCTCCCCAGTCCTTTTGTCTCCTTCCTGGGCAAGGTGGCCACTCCTCTTGATCTCCACCTGCCACAACCTGTTGAAACTGGTTGGGCCAGGGCAGGGGGTCCTGGCTAGGTCTGCATATGTGTGGCTGGGGAAGGCCTATCCGCCCTCTGGTGGTCTCTGAAATGATCATATTTCAATGATCATCTGGGTCCCATCACCAAAATACATGAGTAACATATGGGGAAACTGAGGCACACACCCAGTACTCAGAGAAAACCCTAAGAATACCTCCACTTCGTCACAGCCACACTGATCCCAGCTCTGTATTTGTCAGCACTTAACTGAGATTTGGGGACCTTGGCATGAGTGGGCACATGATCTGTCAATGTCACAGTGTTTTCCAATTTTTCAGTTAGTCTCATGGCTATACTCTGAACCTCTCCAATCTATCAACATCCTTCCTGAATTGTGGACACTAACACAGGACCCAGGATTCCAGCAGCCGTCACATCAGTGCCAAATTCAGGGGTAAAATAACTCTCTGCTCCTACTCAAGATTCCTCTATTTATGCATCCAAAGATCACATTAGCTCTTTTGGCCACAGCATCGCACTGCAAGCTCCTGTTCAGCTGATTATCCATCCTCCTCCCCAAATCTTTTCCAGACTCGCTGCTTCCTGGGCTAGAGCCCCCCCACCTGTAAGTACGGCCTCCATTCTTTGTTCCTAGATGTACTGTTACATTTAGTCAGGTTAAAATGCAGACTGTTTGCTTACGCCAGCTTACCAAGGAATCCGGATCGTGCTGTATCAGTGACCTGTCCTCCTCCTTATTTACCGCCCCCCCATTTTTGTGTCACCTACAAACTTCCCCAATGATGATTCTAGTACCAGTCTTTTCCCGCCTCCCCCATCCCTGCAGTTGGGAAGGGTGGCGGCAGAGGGGGGTGGGGAGAGGCAGGGAAAGGCCGTGGAGCTGCAGGAGGAGCAGAGCTGGGGCTGGAGGGGTGAATGAAATAGACTGGGGGATGGGGAGAAGCAGATGCTCTGTTCTGCTCTGTCTGGCCGGGCGAGGGCCCTGGTATCAGAGATAGACCTGCCTCCCTCAATAACCTGGGAGAGCTGGTGGTGCTGCACGGTTGGGATTCAACAGTCAGAACCCAGAGCAAAACCACGGGGTCATCGCTACAAATTCTCCTGAGTTGGGTCTAGCTGGTGATTTGTGAATGCTGGGGGCTGACATGCTGTCCCCACCCCTCACCCAGGTCTCTGGCTGCCACCCCGCTGTGCCCACAGGCCCTCTCAGCATGGCTGGGCTCTGAGCCAGGGCAAACATTAAGCTTAAGGGGAGATCAGCTACTGCAGGGAACGGAGGTCTCTTGGCCAGAAAGTGAGGGGGAAGGCTACACCTCCTGCCAGGGCCCTACTCTCTGTGCCCCCGGCTGTGATGCCCATCTCCAGGCCAGTGCCCTTCGCTTCCAGGTACAAGAGACTCTGTGACTGCCCCCATTGATTAAGGGGCCCCATGTCCTCCCCTGCTGACTCGTTACCTTCCCCCGGCCCCTCCCAGATCAGCTGCTCACCTCTGTGTTTCCAGGTCCTTGATACCCAGAACCCTTTACCCTTCCCCAGTGCACACCAGTGAGACGGTGGCACTGAGGGGAAGGGACTGCCCCAAGACCGCACAGCATGTCCATGGTTGAGCCCAGGAGTCCTGACTCCCAGCCCCCGGCTCTGGGCACTGGGCTCTGTGGATGAGATAGAGTCCGGACCAGCTCTCAGTGAAGACCCAGTTCATCCCACTAACCCCAGCACCACCGAGGCTCTGGCAGCCCTTTCTGAGCCTGGGCCGGCTTCCTCACCGGCTCGAAGGGCTCTGTCACCAGAAAGGCAGTCCCCCCTGCTGGGAACATGCGGTGACATTTCGAGAGCTCTGCAGAAATGTCGCCTTTCTCTGGGGTGAGAATGAAAATCTGAATCATTAGGAAGTTTACTTTACAAATGGGAAATGCTAACTTTGTGCGGCTGCCTTCAAAGCAATTCTGTCGACCTGCGAAGGTTGCTGGTATTCCCTGGAGCTGACGGTCCTTTCTTCCACAGCCACTCAGTGTCGGGGAAGCAAAGCAGTCACCAGTCACTGGCTGACCTTAACTAAGGAACCTGTCTAATTCCCCTGGCAGATCCCCTACCTTTGATTCGGCTGCTCACAGCTGCTGTACTCTGGGGAGGAAGCTGCTCTCTGGAACCAAATCCCCCTGTCTCTTATTTTATGTTGTTTTCTTCTCTTTGCTGCTTGCATTAAAAACACAAACTGAAAGCCCTGTGCAGTTATTCCACAACAGATGGAGCTGAGCAACCAACAGGCTGGATTGGAGCCTGGTGGAGCACAGGCAGGGATCTGCCAGCCATACACCTCTCCTCCCCTCTGCGGGTGCCCCTCAGTCCCAGCCCACTGTCCCCTGATCCCCTCAACAGCTCTGCTGGTGCCCCTCAATCCGGGTTTGCAGCCCCCTGCTGTTTCAGCTTCCGCTGTATTAGCTGTGCTGATACCCCACAGTCCTGCCATGCACCCCTTGTTATTTCAGCACTGGGCTTCCCTCCCCAGCTCTGCCAAGGCATTTCATTCCCAATCCGAGTTATTCCAGTCTGACCCCCCTGCCCACCTTTAGCTGTACTAATGCCCCTTAATCCTGCCTTGTACCCCTTGCTATTGCAGCCTTGGGGTTCCCCCACCCCACAGCTCTGCCAGTGCCCTTCAGTCCTCCTCTGCAGCCGGGTCTAAGGGTGGGACTGAAGCTGCTCTGGCTACAAGCAAGCTAGGCCACTGCCTAGAGCAGCAGAGTTGACCTGGATAGACCCTGTCATGACAGAGATGCAGCCAGGCCAAATCTGAGTGGTATGGGTGTGGCACAGTGAAGTGTAGCCTTGGGTGGCAGAAGGGCGGGTGCAGCCTCTGCCTTCAGCCCTCTGCTATTGCTGGGTGTCTCACATACATATGCTGCCAGTTGTGCTGAACTATGATGCATTCTGTAGTGGTTACGTAATGCAGACAAATAATCAGGACAGGGCTGAGGTCACCAAACTCATTGCTGGTGACCTTATTGGTGTGGACAGCTTTATTTCAGGAAAGAATGAACCTTGCATCTCTCTGCTACCCCCATTGGAGTGCATAGCCCTCCCCAGGCACGCTGCAGCCTCACTCAGCAGCTTTTATACACAAACGCAGGCCCTGCATTTAATGTGCTTAATCCTTAGCTGATGCCATGAACCCTGTACCATAGGAGGCACGCATGCTACAGTGCTGCCAAGCCTGCTGCAGTGCTCCCTCCGTCCTACAGGGGGCGTGCAGGCTACA
>ML675630.1:21751132-21772366 GCA_007922155.1 Mesoclemmys tuberculata | reverse complement strand
CAGGGGGCGTGCAGGCTACAGTGCTGCCAGACCTCCTGCAGTACTACTTCCATCCCACAGGGTGCGCACAGGCTACAGTGCTGCTTTGCCTGCTGCAGTGCTCCCTCCATCCCACAGGGGGTGTGCAGGCTACACCGCTGCCGGGTCTGCTGCAGTGTCTGCTGCAGTGCTCCCTCCATCCCACAGAGGGCACGCTGGCTACAGCGCTGCCAAGCCTGCTGCAGTGCTTCCTCCGTCCCACAGGGGGCACGCTGGCTACAGCACTGCTGTGCCTGCTGCAGTGCTCCCTCTGTCCCACAGGGGGCGCACATGCCACAGCACTGCCGTGCCTGCTGCAGTGCTGCTCTGACCCACAGGGGGCGTGCAGGACACAGCGCTGGAGAGCCTGCTGCAGTGCTGCCTCTGTCCCACAAGGGACCTGGGCATCCCAGCTGTGCCAAGCATGATGCGGTGCTACCATATCCCACGGGGTGGGCACCCCATCCCTGCCATGCTGCCATGTTCCCTCCACCCTCCATGTCTGCCTCCCGCAGGGTGACGTGCACTCCAGTGCTGCCATGCCCACCGTCCCGCCGGCCCTGGCCCCAGGCTGCCCTGCTGCAGCGTGAGCTGTAACCCCAGATCACTCTGTTGCAGCATCCTGTGTGCCACAGGCTCCCTGGGGCCGCAGCGCTGCATCTGCCCTGCCGCCCTGCCGTCCCGCCCCGTGCCAGAGCCCAGCTGTGTTTTTTGAGTGCCTGCCCGGCTCAGCCAACAGTCCCAGCCCCTGCCTCAGGAAACCCCCCCACCTCCCGCGTTGACAGCGCACAGCTCCCTCACTGCCAGTCGCCCGTGAGCGAGGGGCTTGCTGGAGCTGAAAATAATTGCGGCCTTTGGGACTCAGGCGAGCAATGTCTGGAGAGATGAAATGCTAGAGGGCAGCTCAGTATTAGGTGCCTTCCTGTCAGAAGTGGCTTCATTTATAACTCTCAGGATCTCTGGTGCTGTCACTTTGCCATACGCCCCATGTCCTTTCGTGGCAGCATCAAAGCGGAAGCCTCTGCAGCGCTCACGAAGCTCAGACAGATCTCAGTGACACATCCCCGCTGCACATTGCCTCGCGGTGCCATTATCCGGTGAAGGCGAAGGGAATCAGAACCACCACATCGACTCCCACCCCCTCACCTCAGCTTAGGAGAGGGCCCAGGCCATCCTGGGGCAGCAGTGCCAGAGCTGCGCTGCAGGACCACAGCGATGTACATTTCGCTGCAGGAAATGCCATTAAAAAGTGAACACGTGCCAAGGATTTGCAGGTCCCGGGGCTGAGCTAACCCAGCTAAGTGCAAAGAAATAGCTGGCACAGGACAGGAGACCGCACGGCAGGAGACTTAATGGGAGAGATGGAGGCTCCCTTGAGGCTGGTGAAAAACAGCAATGGCGAGGGAAGGAAATGCAGTGCTAAGAAGGGACGGGCCAGCACTGACATGGGGATGGCGTGCGCTGCTGGGGAATGACTGTGCGGGGGGCCATGGCCATGCAGTGATGGGACAGACGCATGTGCAGTGGCATGGATGTGTGTACTGATGTGTAGTTATGGGAGATGGGCATGCAGGGGAGTGGCATATGCATGTGGTGATGGACAGTGGGGCTGGAGTGATGGGAAGGAATAGGTGTGCAGCGACCAGCCGAGAGGGAGGGGGAGCAGGTGGATGGAGGGGGTGCAGGGGATGGGGGTTGGAGTCTTTGGAATGAGATGGGGCACCCCCACATGCCAGCAGGACCCCTCGAATAGGGCACACAGACCCCCACCAGCTCTTATCCCCTGCCAGCTCGGGGCACACCCCTTGTGCTTAGTCTCCACTCAGGCCTCGGTCAACAAAGGATGTGTGTGTTTGGGCTGTACATATGTGCACTAGGGCAATGTGAGTATCTCAGCGTGTATGTAGGATGGTTTGGAGGGCCGGGGCAATGTGTCTTTGTGAGGATGGGTGTGCACATGTGCTTGCACACATAGGATGGGGGGTGTAGGTTTGCTTGGGGACGAGTGTGTCATATTGTATGTCTCAGAGTTGTGTATGTGCGTGTGTGGTGTTATGCCTGTGTGCGCCTGTAAGGCTGGGGGCTGGGTGTGATGGGCGGGGACATCAGCTGCATGTGTGTGTCACACCCTGTGTCAGCCTCTAAGAGCCCCTCCATGATCCCCCCTTGGCATGAGAGAATCCATCTGGGGCAACCGGGGCTGTGGGAGGGGTCAGTGGGGGGGGAATGGGGCTGTGTGGACATGTACTCCCTGTCCCTCCCAGACCCAGAGCCCCCCAGGTCAGGTCAGAGTCAGGGACCATCCACACCCTGTGCTGGCTGCCCATCCCCCCAGCAGCCTCCCCAGACACTCCACCTGCGTGGGGCAAGGTCTAGAGAGCCCTGGAAGGAGCCCCCTTTTGGCTCCTGGCTCGTTTCTCCCTTCCCCTAGGGCTTCCTCTCTCCTCGCTGCCCCCCTACCCCTCTCTGACAGGCTAGGCCCCAGGGAGCTGGGGCATAGCTAGATCTACTCCGACAGTTGCAGTTGCGACTTAGCACCACATAGCATTCAGGCTAACAAACTAGCACACCAGGATATCACTAGAGCGCAGGTTAAATGCCTGACAGACCCCAAAAGTAATTGTCCAGGAGGAATCCCGTCGGCTGGGGGTGCTTCACGTGGTTTTCCAGGGACCAACTCTTGCCCAGCGCTATTCATCGTTGTCAGTGGTGATCTGGAAGTAAATATGAAATCACAGCAGAGGACACAAGATGGGTGGGGGTGAGACTAACTGATGAGACCAGGGCTGTCACACAGAGCAATCAGGGTCACTTGGGAAGCTGGGCCCATTCAAACACAAGCACTCTAATACAGCCAAGTGCAAAGTCATTCATCTAGGAGCAAGGGATGCAGGCCAGAACTACTGTGGGGTGGGGCAGGGCTGGATCCTGGAAAGCAGTGTGATGAATGTGGGAATTCTGGGTAAGATTTTTATGATCCATAGGCATACCTCAATTTCCTTACCCATTGCACTGCTACCCATGGGGTGTAAGTGGATTGACTTTCCTATGGGAGAGGGCAATGAGGCAGGGCCACGTGTCACATATGCCATCTGGGTTGGGACCAGATACCTCCACCAGAACTGGACTCAGCACATGTGACATCAGCAAGTTTGCAGATAACACTAAGCTAGGGGAGTGGTAGATACCCTGGAAGGGAGGGATAGGATACAGAGTGACCTGGACAGATTGGAGGGTTGGGCCAAAAGAAATCTGATGAGGTTCAACAAGGACATGTGCAGAATCCTGCACTTAGGACGGAAGAATCCCATGCACAGCTACAGACTGGGGACTGACAGGATAGGCAGCAGTTCTGCAGAAAAGGACCTAGGAGCTACAGTGGATAAGAAACTGGATCTGAGTCAGCAGTGTGCCCTGGCTGCCAAGAAGGCTAATAGCATATTGGGCTGCATTAGTAGGAGCATTGCCAGCAGATCGTGGGAAGTGATTATTCCCCTCTATTCGGCATTGGTGAGGCTGCATTTGGAGTATTGTGTCCAGTTTTGGGCCCCCCACTACAAAAAAGATGTGGACAAGTTGGAGAGAGTCCAGCGGAGGGCAACAAAAATGATTAGGGGGCTAGAGCACACGACTTATGAGGAGAGGCTGAGGGAACTAGGTTTGTTTAGTCTGCAAAAGAGAAGAATGAGGAGGGATTTGATAGCAGCCTTTAACTACCTGAAAGGGAGGATGGAGCTAGGTTGTTCTCAATGGTAGTAGATGACAGAGCAAGGAGCAATGGTCTCAAGTTGCAGTGGGGGATGTCTAGATTGGATATTAGGAAAACAATTTTCACTAGGTGGATGGCAAAGCACTGGAATGGTTCCCTAGGGATGTGGTGAAATCTCTGTCTTTAGAGGTTTTTAAGCTGCGGCTTGACAAAACCCTTGCTGGGATTATTTAGCTGAGGTTAGTCCTGCTTTGAGCAGGGGGTTGTGGATGGAGCGTAGAGGAGACGCTGCAAAGTCAACGGGAGATACTCAAGTGATTAACGTCACTTTCGTATCTCTTGTCGACTGCCGCCAAATCACAAAGGTACGTGTAGACCGGGCCTGAGAGGTGACTTGATTATAGTGTATAAATACCTTCACAGCATGGGGAGAAAACATCCAGTACAAAAAGGCTCTTTAATCTAGCCAAGAAAGGCAGAACAAGAAGCTGGCAGCTGATGCCAAACACATTCAGATTAGACAAAGCACAAATGTTTAGCCAGGAGGGTGATTAGCCGTTGAAACAAACTGCCAGGAGAACTGGAGGATGCTCCGTCTCTTCATGTCCTGCAGTCCACACACGGGTGCTGTGGTGGTGATGATGATGACGTGGAAATTTTCTGTAATATTTGTTGAAGCCTATGTGTGCCTCAGTTTCCCTCTGTACTTTGCATTTGTGGAGGGGAAAAGGCTAAGTCTGCTCGGGGGCCAGCACAGGCCTGAAGGTGTGGGTGTTGCCTTGCTGGCTGGGCCGCAGTGAATAGGTCCTCTAGGAACCAAGTAAAACCACCCAGATCAACAGATGGTCCCCAGAGAGACAAGGGAAGCGCAGCAACTGAATGAGCCCCACTGCTGAGCAGAGACCAGCCCAGGAACAAAGGCCTGAGAGGTGCTAGGCAGGGGATTCAGAGCGAGCTTCTGGGAGAGACTGGCATCCCTCATCTGGGGCTGCCCAAGGGGCTAGAGAGTGACGGTGCTGGAACTAGAACCCACTGGGGTGTGGTGGAGCTCTGGGTGACCCTACGGATTGCCCGTGCTGTGTCTCGCTGACTGACAAACCCTGCTCTTCTGCAAAGAGCCCACTGCCCAGCGTCACTCCAAACACCGGGGCAGTGCCTGGCTCCCTGCAGAGTGGGCAAGTCTGTCTCGGCTGCCCGCACTGGTCAGAGCCCCCGAAGGGAAGCAGGAGAGCTGGAGCACAGAGGTTCAGTCTCAGAGGGGGTGTGGCTGAGTGGCCTCCCCTGGAGGATGAGCGAGACCCTTTGGGGGCTGCATTACTGGAGGGTTCCTCCATGGGCCTGTTTAAAAGCTGGGACGTAGCCCCAGGGCCAGCTCTGTGGAGATGCCTTTCTGGCAGGACCTTTAGCCAGACCCAAGTAACTGGGCTCAGTACAGGGTATCCGGGGGCTGGGCTAGCCAGAGGGTCAGACTAGAGAGCTCATGTTCTCAGCTGGCTTGAAATTCCCTGGGTCTGTCTACGCGGCACACGAAGGGTGTATCTCACTGCAGTGTGGCCAACTCGCATGAGTCTCACCAGCATTATTGTTTCCCTTAAAGCCCCAGCTCCTGGAGTCAAGTGGACGTGATGATTTCAGCCTTCATTCTTAAAGAAAAAGTCTGTTTCTAGCCCTTGTGGCCATGGAGAAAGCTTCATGTGGCCCAGGTGCACTCTAAAGCCTCAAAAAGCAGCAGGCAAATGAAAAGGACAGCCCATCTATTATTTGTCACATCATCTCATGATTTGAAAGCCAATCTCCTGATTTTTGGTGAGCCTGACTCAGGGTTTCACCATTTGGGGGTGGCAATACTGGCAGGGCAGCAAACCTCTGGCCATGAGTCTCAGGGCCCGGCTGAGCTGGCTCAGCATGTTGGACGCTGGAGCCCAGGGTCTGAGCTGTATCCCCCTGGCTGGGTTTCAGAGCCCAGGTGCCAGTACCGCAGGAACATCCACACTGCAATTTTTAGTTCATAGCAGCAGCCCTGTGAACTTGGGTCGGCCGAGCTGGGCTCTGAGACTCGCCACAGCAGGGTTATTTTGCCATGTAGAGGTACCCAAAGCCTGAGTGCTGACTTCAGTCTGAACCCAGGCTCCCCGCCAACTGCACAAAATCAGGCAGCATGTACTCAGGACCCGGGGCCTCAGACTCTGCTGGGGGGCTGGGTCAGAGCCCGATTCCTCCTGGGACTGGGATCAAGCCCGGTCATTTTGTAGTGTGGATACAGGCCAAGGCACAGACCTGAGCCAGAAGGTCTGCGCAGGGCAGCACAGATGTTAGGGCAGCCACAGGATCCAGGCTGACAATGCAGCATGGATGCTCAAGCATGGATTTCAAAACCTTGTCTTCACAAGCCTGGGTCCCACAGACTGGGCTCAGTGGGTAGTGTAGACGTACCTTGGGAATCTCTGGTGGATTTGCTGCAATGCTAGGGGCAGACAGGGGCTGATGCCTTGCGGGGGTAGAGTAGCTGGGGGAGCACACCCCACTGGAGGCCACCTGGCTGCAAGTGGGAACCAGGCCAAAGGATCAGGGTGGTAGCTGGCAGGGGGCCTGGCCCACCCCACACTAGATACCTGCACCTCACTTCCAGGGGTCTGCCCAGTGAGTGTAATGCCATGTGGGTTGGGAAGGCTAGGAATCAGCCTAGTTAATGAGCCAGGCATGGGGGAGGAGTAGAATTAGTCTAGCAAATGATCCAGGCATGTGTGGGGGGCGGACTCACTTCACAAGTGCCTTCTAGCTGGTGTGCATGCCTGCACTCTCTCCCTAGCTGCGCCATTCCCAGGGACCCCTGTTGGACAGTTAGCATCTCGAGCAGGTTTTCAGTGACTCAGCCCTCCAGCCAAGTCACACACAGCCTGTAGGTATACAGCAAAACAAGCCCCCAGGATAACCAGTCCAACACAGTGCCCTTAGCTGTGCCTCTATCTGCACCCCTGGCTGTGGGCAGAGTGCAACAGGGCTTCTCCTTTACCCTGGTAATATCTTTAGCCCTCTCTCCAGGCTTAGTGCTTAGCCCGCACCTGGGCTAGCTCTCAAACAGCCCTTCTCCCCTGGCTGTTGCCCTGGGATGGAGAAGCAGCACCCCACGGCTCCCTGCCTGCCAGCACTCTGCCTACCCCAGGCCCAAATGAGTTGCTCTCACCGCTCAGTCCCCTGCCAGGAGTATATTTAAGTCCACAAATACTGACCCTCTTTGGGGCATTCAGCCTGCTCCCTGAACCCATGTGAACTCCCTTTCTTCAGGGCGTGGCCACACCACCTGTGGAGGGGAAGGGCACAGGCCCCTCCACTACTGCAAGTTCCAATGTAGGGAGATCCTACAAACAACAGCCACCTACTGCATCACTTTTTACTCTGCTGCTCTTCCCTGTAGGCATGGGGCTGGGCCAGAGCCAAAGCCCTGCTTGCAACTACTAGAACTATCCAGGGCTGCCACCCTTGCTCTTATCTCCCCTGATTCCAGCTAGCAACTGAAGCTGCTTGCTTCAGCAGCTCCTTTTATATGAGTCTGCTGGACTCTGATTGGCTGCTCCCCTACAGCCTCGTTCTGATTTGCCTCTTCCCCACATGGGGATGGGGATGGGGTTGAGGGGGGAGAGAATACACTTTACAGAGTCTGGAGGCCTTGGGGGGGGGGCTGGCCTAGGCTGCAAGCCCTGTGGGTATGTTTGTGGGAGGGGGCCTGTGTTACAAGTTTGTACTGGTCCTGTTACCAAGCCAGGCTAGGCCATATGCATGAGGGAGCTGGAAGCCAGGAAAATCCTCAGTGAGATGTCTTGCTGTGAGCACTAGGAGAAGGGAAAAGCCATTTTGGGAGGTATCTGGAGCCAGCCACTGAAAGGGCAGGGCTGGCTGTGGGAAGCTGGTGAGCCCAAGCCCGCTGCAGGGTCCCCGAGAGCTGGCCTAGGCGCATCTGCTAGAAGTGTCCCTGAGCTTGGTCCTTTCCATCTTCAAGGCACTCCCCATGTATTAGATTGTGCTGGGACGCTCCCCGCCCTGCCAGGCAGAGTTAGCCCTGCAGCTCCTAGCTAGGCCCTTCACTGTGTGGCAAGTACGGCTCTGGCTGAAGGTTCTGGCTGCCCGCCTGCGGTGAGTATATCTGAGCCAAGGTAGGAGTTAGGTGTTTAGGATAATGAGAGCGCCCACCACTGCAATTGTCAGACCCTCTTCAGTGACTGAATAGCCAGTGGAAGAAGGGGATGAACAGTGTGAAGTAGTGGGAATTTTTCTTAATATTTTGTATGAATACTGTGTGTTCCTCAGTTTGCTCTGTGGGCACCATGGTTAACTAGGTGGTGGGAAGATGCTTCATTCTTTGTAGTGCTCAAATGTGATTGATGCCTGGCTGTCTGGGGCCCCGCACCCATGACAACCACAGAAGACAAAGGGCAGGGCATTTCATGCCTAGGAACGAATGACCTGGGACTGCTGACCCCCTCTTCCATGGAGCCAGCCAGTGGGTGAACAAAGAACTGAGGTGGATAGCCTTGTGACCTGTTTTTCTTGGGAGTCAGAACAAAGGCTGGAGCTGTGGATAGTGCCGGCTCCTGGAAGTAGGACACACACTTCTGGACTGGAACAAGGAAAGGGGGATAGACTTCAAGGGGTCAGGACTGACCCAGAGGGACCATGCTGTAATTTTCTATTCTTGATGCTACCTAAGAACTTTCTGTGCTGTGCTCCAGACATCCAATACCCTTCTGTTTTTACAACACTGGCTGAGAGTCATGCCACTCTATGGAAGTTGGGGTGCAAGCTTTCCCTTTGGGGGTGCATTGCTCCCTTTGGGGGTGCAAGGTGTCCAATCCAAGTGGACTCACTGGGGGGAGCTTCCAGAATGAGCAGAGGTGTTGAAGGCTCCAGGGTTTGGTCCCACGTAGTGGTGAAGCCAAAGAGCTGACCCCCATGAGAGAGTGTGACCTGAGGGGGGGTTAGCACACTGAAAGGGTCCTCCCAGGGACTGTTCCAGAGCTGTGTGGCAAAGTTTGCAGATGATACAAAACTACTCAAGATAGTGAAGTCTAAAGCTGACTGCAAAGAGTTACAAAGGCACCATCCTAAACAAAATGGCAAATTAAATTCAGTGTTGATAAGTGCAAAGTAATGCACATTGGAAAACATAATCCCAACCATATGTATAAAATGATGAGGTCTAAATTAGCTGTTTCCATTCAAGAAAGAGATCTTGGAGTCATTGTGGATAGTTCTCTGAAAACATCCATTCAATGTGCAGCAGCAGTCAAAAAAGCTAACAAAATGTTGGGAACCATTAAGAAAGGGATAGATAATAAGACAGAAAATATCATATTGCCTCTTTATAAATCCATGGTACGCCCACACCTTGAATACTGCATGCAGTTCTGGCCACCCCATCTCAAAAAAGATATATTAGAATTGGAAAAGGTACAGAGAAGGGCAACAGAAATGATTAGGGGTATGGAAAAGCTTCCAGAAAAGGAGATATTAAAACGACTGGAACTGTTCAGCTTAGAAAAGAGATGACTAAGGCGAGATATGATAGTGGTCTATAAAATCATTCCTGGTGTGAAGAAAGTGAATAAGGATGTGTTATTGACCCCTTCACCTTATGCATGAACCAGGGGTCACCTGATGAAATTCATAGGCAGCCAATTTAAAACAAACATGAGAAAGTATTTCTTCATATGATGCACAGTCAACGCGTGGCACCCATTGCCAGGGAAGGTTGTGAAGGCCAAAAGTATAAATGGGCTCAGAAAAGAATTAGATAAGTTCCGGGAGGATAGACCTATCCGTGGCTATTAGCCAAGCTGGTCAGGGATGCAACCCCATGCTCCCTAGCTTCTGACTGCCAGATACTGGAACTGGACCACAGTAATTCACCCAGTAATTGCCCTGTTCTGTTTATTCCTCTTGAGCACCTGGCATTGGCCACTGTCGGAAGACAGGATACTGGGCTAGATGGACCATTTATCTGACCCAGCAGAGCCATTCTGATGTTCTTTTGTCCAGATTCATCTCTGAACCTGAGTTTCCTTTGCAGAGTTGTGAATGCAACTTCTTTTAGTTAGATGCCCAGGGAAATGGTGTGGGAGACTCCCTTTTACCCGAACCGTATCCTTCCAGCCGTGGGGTTAGTGCTTGGGGATTTCATTTCCTACTGAGTATTAAACCTGTGGCAGGACTTATAATCTTATTTCAGATGTGAGTCTTTTGGTCTGTATTGAACCCAGTCAGCCAAATTGCTTATTGCTGTTACAGAAGATATTGCTTTTGCCGGTCATCAAGGGCCCCAGGGAGTACGCATGCCAATGGAACAATACAGTTTTATTCCTGCTGTATCAGGTCCTGTGACAGGGACTTTTGGGTGAAATTCATCAGTATTATCAGTATGAGGAGGGCACTGGTGACCCTGAGGGAGCTGGGTTATCCTGTGTGACTAGTATGTGTCTAGGGTAGCCCACCTGAAAATGCCAAGGTCAGAGCAGGCTGCAAAAGGAGACCAGATTCTCCCAGAACTGGTGGCTAACACTGAAATTAGATTCACCAACCAGTCACAAACACTGCTCCTGAATCCTGATACCCCACCTTGGTTATCCGGAAGCTAAAAAGAAAGAAATACACAGCCTCCTTTACTGCATTTCAGTCTCTGGCTCCCAATCAGCAAGTAGGTCCAGTAAAGAGATCAGTTATTTTAAAACTCTATTCGCTTTACCAAAATGTTCTCCTGATCCCCAAAGGGTCAGCCACTGTGCCAGATCAATATGAGTTTGGATCTTACCCAAAATACCACGCTGCCTGCCAATCCTTTAGTAACTAAACTAAAGGTTTATTATAAAAGGAAAGAAACAAACAGAATGAGAGATGTTAAATGGTCAGGGCAATCAGATACATACACATGACTTCGAAGTCCATATAGATCAGATACTCAGCAGAATTATGGAGTTTGCAGGCTTGTTCAGTTCCTCTGGAGTACATCCAGTACCTGGGGTGGGTCTCAGTCCTCTGTTTCACAGCTTCAGATCAGTTGTAGAGGAGTTGATCAGAGGAAGGAGGAAGCAGGAATGAAGACAAGATGGAGACTGATGGTGCAGCTGCCTTTTATGTCCTTTTGCTATATAGCCTGTTTTAAACACAAGCCCACAGCACGTGCATGGAAAAGCACTTGGAGTTCCCTGTTCACAGGCATGTCCCTACCTGTGCTGATGACTCATAGGCGTAGCTGCTGGCATCTCTCCCTGGGCTGTTGTACAGCCGAATGCCCTTGATTGGCCCTCAATCAGGCTGGACAGCGCTGAGGCTAATCTGTTGGGCATATTGCCCAGTAGCACAGCACAAGTTTCAGATACAGAAATATCACACACGTTTCCGAAAGCCACGGCTGAATTACGGACTTCTATGGGAAGTCGTCATGTGCCTCCGCCCAGTTCTACAGGCCAATCAGTTTTTGCTATGGGATGAACCACATGGGAGTCAATAAAAATGGCTTATGAGTCGGGCCTGTATGAAGCGGAAATTCTTCTAAAGCACCAAACCAGTGCCTGCAGGGGGAGGTGACTGTGGCACTTGGAGGCAACAGCTCAAACTGGTAATGATGCAGTAGAGAGCCTGCAAGGACCTGCAGGAAATATAATCTGTGTAATAAAACCCAGCAAGCTGGGGCCACTTGAGAATTACATCTCAGATGTAGCAGATGCCTTTGGATGTCTTGAGGGAGGAGAAGTTCTCTATTTCCAATACTGGTCCTGCTAGCAACAGCAAGGTGAAAAACCGTCTTTCTCTCTGCACAGATTAGAGCAATTCCATCAGCTGCGCCTTCGTCAGAATGGGACTGAAAGGAGCAATGAACGCTGAGCATGACTGGAGCAGGTCAGACAAGGTGCCATTTATAAAGACTTTCCAATCAAAAACCTGAACGTGAGGACAGATTAGCTGACCTTTCCAGGTTCCATAAACTACTGTGAGAAGCGATTTTATTTAGCAAAATCTTGTGTTTAGGAGGGAGTTTGGCTGTTGCTTTCTTGAGATCATGCAGGTTTGTCACTTTGTGATGGGAGCTGTCCCTTTAAGGGCACAGGAGGATGCGCAGGTGCAGTGAGAGAGTGTGTGGGGGGGGCACCTCTGGGTGCAGGGGGCAGACGCTGCCCAGGAGAACTTTACACAGGCCAGGACTGGATTGAAGAGACATCTCTCAGCAGAAATGGCCTCATTCTCCAGGTCCCACATCAGCACTCCTCGGGACCAGCTGCCTCAGGGCATCACCCACAAGTTACAGAGCCTTTCCCTGCCTCCCCACTGCGAATCCAGCCCAGCTCGGCCATTCCCTTCCATGGACCAGTCCAGAGGACCTGGTATGGGATGAGTTTGGGGGGGTCTCAGCACCAGCTCCCACATCACAGATTTGCCCCACGCTTTCAGCTGGGTCTCCTCTGCAGGCTCCCAAACTCCCCGTATGTCCCCCGGGGCCTCTGCACGTTCTTCCGAGCAGCTCCACTCACCGGCACCAATGCTTTCAACTCTGAAGGCACACTGGAGCATGGTGCAATAACAGCAAGCCAGGGAGTCATGCGCCACCCCAGAGCGCGAGGCTGCCTCTGGGGTAGGGAACGTGCCGCATGGCTGGAGGGAGCTGCTCTGTCCTCTCCTGCTGAGCAGGCAGCCTGAGCGTTCGCCCAGCAGTGTGACGCTGGCCGGTGGGGGCACAGCTCTTTCCTCCTGCCACCTCCTCTCCCTAGACTGCTTTGCAAAGCGCTTCCTGCTGCTCCGGCGTACTGGGCTTTGCTCCAGTAGTCTCCAGCTCAGGCCTGGCCGCCAGCCACCTTCCTCTTCTGGCCTGACCCAGCCCACTCCGGCTTGGCTGGGAGAGCAGAGCTCTCCAGAACCTGCTTTCCTGGGCGTGGCGTCAGGTCGGTCTGGCTGCCTGCCCGGGGCGGGGCGGGGCGGGAGGGGAGCCCTAGTGTGACAGCACAGCTGCCTGCTGGGTTCCTTGGCCACCTCACCCTGCAGGGGAACGAGCCACCTGTTGGCCACGCTGGGGTCAGGATGTGGGGTGAACCAGCTCTGCTAGAGGGTGGGGAGAGATGGGAGTGGGACTAACAGCCCCTCAGCTTGTGTCCATTTAAAAGTGGTGTGAGAGCAGGAGGGTGAGTGTCGTGAGTGGCTCCAGCATTGCTAGCTCCGCCCTCTACCGACAGCCGCGTGCGGGCAGGGCCGTGCACGTGCTGAGGGCAGGGCTAACATTATCCTCGCCCTTGCTGTAGTGCTTAACAACGGCTCATTTCTGGGGGCTCACCTCAGAATGCTCCCGTCTTTGCTGAGCTGCTCCTCACTGCCCTGGAGCACGTCTATGCCGGCTGGCGGCATCCCGTCACACTTCACAACAGGCCCACGGATGAACCTACGCCTGCATCAGGCCCCAAGCATGGCAGGTAGGTCCTGCCCCAAGCGCTTCCTGCTCCCAGCGCGGCACCTGCCTTGCAGAGTGTCCTTTGTTCGAAGGAATGGAGCTGTGCAAAGCTGAGCTCTGGGGCACGCTCCAGTTGTGGGAAGACACTGACAAGCCTTCTCTCCTCAAAGCAGAATCCACGCATCCTGCCGCAATGGTCCAGCGCCGGGGGGGAGGGTGTGGATCCCCTATCCACCTGCTACGTTAACTGCAGCTCTTGGGTGTTTGTCTGGGACTGCGGGGCAGATCTGCAGAGATGACTCCTCTCCCCATCATGAGTGAGTGCAGCCAGTCTCCCCTGCCCCAGCATCATCCCAGACCCTGCAGGCCATGGAGCTCAACTGGGCATGGGAGTGTGTGGCTCATCTACCCAATCGAGGGCGAGAGGATTTCCCATGGGGTAGGGCAGCTTGGGGGAGCCCCACTCTGCGAGGGACTTGCTGGGTAAGCTCAGGTCACTCTGTATGTCTCTGTGCTTCAGCTGTTGATCTGTGAAAGGGGGGCACTAGCCCCTTCTCCCTTGCCGGGCTGGAAAGAGGAGAACTCACAGGTACGCCAGAGGCCCTTAGACACCACAGTGATGGGGCCATCCCAGAACCTAGAGAGAACACCGCCCCCCCGGAGTCCACACAGTCCCTGGCGTCAAGGCCAAAACTTCCCAACTTGGCTACCTGGAGTTGGGTGCCTCAGTCCACAGAGCCGGCCTAGGCATGGTTGTGGGGAGGGGATGCGGGAGACAATGTCTCTTCCCTCTTGGCATTTGGCAGGTTGGAGAGGGGAGCTAGCAGAGGGGCATAGCACAATCAGGCTGCTTTTAGCTAAAACAGCAGGGACAAGATAGATGGCACTGGACCCTAGCCACCTTTCTGTCTCATTGACCCCAGCCAGGCCTGCCCTGTGCGTATCCACCTATCCTGAGCTCCTTACAAGAGTGTGTGCCAAAGGACACCCTGCATGGGGAAGCTGCAGATGCTCCAGGGCTGCTGGACCGAGCTAGGCTTGGGTTCAAGGGTATGTGCAAGAAGGGCTTGAAAACTTACATCAGCAGCGCACGACGCAGCAAGTCCCAGGCTATAGCAGAGGGCTGTGCCGCAGCAGGGAGCCAGCCAGGCGGAGAGGAGAGCAGAGAGGAAAGCATAGCAGGGCTATTGGTCACTGGCATCATCTGGCCCTGCACCTTACCCTGGGGTAAGGACTGTCAGGCGAGATGTGGCCATTTAGCCACTCATGATGCTGTAGCAGGACATGCTGTAACGGATCCGCTCTGGGCCTTCCACCCTCACCTGGCGAGACACCTGCTGGCTGCAACGAACGCCTTGTCTCAAATCAGGTCCCTGCTGTGCGGAGTGCAGCACAGCCGCTCAGCGAGGCAGCCCCTGGCTCCCATCGACTCCGAGCTGACCAGCTCCCTCCAGAGGGAGGGAGCAGTGTGATCCCTAGGATGCAGGGCAAGGACGTGGGGTGGCCGGGCTCAGGGTGCCCCAGAGAGCCTGCTGCAGGTTTGAGGATTGATCCCAGTGTCCTGACTATGAGCCATCGCAGCCCCTAGACATTCCCCAGTGAGCACTGCCTCCAGCAGTCCCCTTCCCCCCACATCTGGTAGTCCTGACCCAAGAAGCCGTGTCCAGCTGTGCGCCCCCTGCACGCCGTGGCTCAGGGCAGGCACTGCTTGGTAAGAAGCTGGAGTTTATGGTTCTATACAAATGAGTTTCATTTCCATGAAATCCCCCATGGGGCAGTGCCTGTAATGTCGCCAGGCTGGCTGTCCGTAAAGCTGGCGGCTGTCACCAGACAGGTGCCAGGTAACACGGGCTTTGGCAAGGGCAGGAGCCTTTCAAAGGCCGGTTGCCCTCGCCCTTGCGTGTGGTTCTCTGCGAGGGCCAGGAGAAGAATCAAGTCAGTTCTGCTTCCTGCTCCCCCGGCTGCCATGTTTGTACCAATGGCAGGGCAGGGGGTCAGGTCAAAGGAAAACCTGCTTTTACTGGAATTAAAAATAACTCTTTGGAAGCTCTTCTGCTGTGTTAGGGCATGGATCTCTACCTTTCCAGATGGCTGTACCCCTTTCATGAGTCTGATTTGTCTTGCGTACTTCAAGTTTCACCTCACTTAAAAACAACATGCTTACAAAACCGGCTATAAAAGTAAGAGTGTCACAGGACACGATTACTGAGCAGTGGCTGACTTTCTCATTTTTACCATGTAATTACAAAATGAATCAATGGGAATACAAATATTATACTTCCATTTCAGTGAATGGCATATAGAGCAGTACTAAAATGTCACACAGACAATGACTTGTACCAACTTCGCTTGTGCTTTTTATGCAGCCTGTTGTAAAAGTAGGCCAATATCTAGATGAGTTGATGTACCCCCTGAAAGTCCTCTATGTACCTGCAGGGGTACGTGCACCCCTGGTTGAGAACCACTGATTTAAGGCTTTGACTCTCCCTCCACTGGAACTTATAGGTTGGTCATAACTGATGCAGGACTGTCTCTTTAAGCTCCTGATATAGTGTGGCTTTGTACAGCCTCCCTGCGCTGGGGTCCTGCAATCTGCTGCAAGCAGGGCAGAGGCCAGTAGGTGGGGAGTGCTGCACTGGCTTCTATCCGCTCCTTAGCATGGACCCAGGCGGCACAGGTTTGCCTCGGTTTCAGAAAGATGAATGGCAAAGCTTTGGTACAAGCCTTGCTTAAGATCCTGGATCAGTAAGTGATGGAGGTGCTCCAGGGTGACTTAAAAGCAGCTTCTCCTTCACTTATCTGCCAAGACCTGAGGTCAGGATTCTGTGTTCCCATCCACCAGCTGGTGATAAATGCTGTTTCAGGCACTGGGGATGTGTTGCTGCTAGAGGGGAACAAGGCGCCCTCACCTCAGGTCTTGGCAGGGAAGCGATGAAAGCAATTGCTCTTGGTGTGCTCTGCTTTCAGATGTAAATGCATTTGTACCGTTTAATGCTCGCTCCATGCAGGGTCTTGCAGGGGCTCTTTAATTTACTTCAAGGGCAAAGCCTCCTGGCCCCAAAGGCTGCGTGGTGCCGATGAGGGGCTCTGCCTTTGAAAGCTGCTTCTACCCAATTAGAGCTGCCGCCAGACAGAGGAGGACATGTCAGCTCTGTCACCAGCGCACTGGGTTACCGTGCTGCTGTTTCGTGGTGCTGAGTGATGCCAGGATGGCTGGCTTTGGGCCAGCCCCACCAGCACTGCTGGGCACTCTGTGACCTCATTCCAGTCTCAAAGAGGCACATCGGGGCCACTGACACAGTCACAGATCCATAGATCCCAAGGCCATTGTGAGGATCTAGTTTGTCCCCCTGTATGATGCAGGCCAGAGAACTGCCTCCAAATAATTCCTAGAGCAGAACTTTCGGAACATCCAATCTGGATTTAAAAATTGTCCGTGATGGCAAATCCATCACAACCATTGGTGAATTATTCCGCTGGTTAATTACTCTCACTGTTAAAAATGTGTGCTTTATTTCTGATCTGAATTTGTCTGGCTTCAGCTTTCAGCCATTGGATCGTGTTAGACCTTTTTCTGCTAGACTGAAGAGCACATTATTAAATATGTTTCCAAGGTACATACTTATAGACTGTAATTAAATCTCCCCCCTTAACTTTCTCTTTGCTAAGATAAATAGCTTGAGCTGCCTGGGTCTATTGCTACAAGGCAGGTTTTCTAATCCTTTAATCATTCTTGTGGCTCTTCTCTGAACCTTCCCCAATCTATCACCTCCCTCTTGAATTGTGGACTCCAGAACTGGACACAGGATTCTAGGAGCCATCACACCAGTGCCAAATCCAGAGGTAAAATCACCTCTCTGCTACTACTCGAGAGTCCCGTTTATGCATCCCGAGATCACATTAACGCTTTTGGCCACAGTGTCGCACTTGCTGTTCATTATCCACCACGACCCCCAAATCCTTTTCACAGCTTCCCAGGATGGAGTGCCCCATTCAGTAAGTATGGCCTCCATTCTTTGTTCCCAGATGTACATATTTACATTTAATCATATTAAAATGCATATTGTTTGCTTGTTCTCAGTTTACCAAGCGATCCAGCTTGCTCCGAATCACTGACCTGTCCTCTTCAGTATTTGCCCCTCCCCCAATTTTGTTGTCACCTGCAAACTTTATCAGTGATGATTTTCTTTTCTTCCAGGTCATGGATAAAAATGTTAAATAGCATAGGGCCAAGGGACCAATTGCTATGGGATCCCAGTGGAAAAACGCCCACTTGATAATGATTCCCCATTTACATTTCGCAGCCTATGAGTTAGTCAGCTTTCAATCCATTTAATGTGTGCTATGTTAATTATATATTGTTCAAGTTTTTTAATCAAAATGTTGTGTGGTACCAAGTCAAATGTCTTACGGAAAGCTAGTATATGATGTCAGCACTGTTACCTCTATCAACTAAACTTGCAATGCCATCAAAAAAAGATTACAATATTCATTTGAGAGGATCTATTTTCCATAAACCCTTGTTGATTGGCATTAACTGCATTACCCTCCTTTAATTCTTTATTAATCGGGACCCGTCTCAGCCATTCCATTTGTCACAGATCCTCTGGATTGGTGCTAAGCCCCCAGCTATGGAACAGTCTTTAGGAGGAGACTTTCAGTACTCCAGACCTCCCCCTTCCCCCTCCCGAGGGTCTAACTCTTCCTCCAGGGTAAGCCACGCAGCCTCATCGCCTCCTTAACCTAGGCCTCGGGGCCTTCATCCCCCTGCTTCACACCGTGAGCATGGTTCAACGAGTCCCACTGAGACAGACCCTGCCAGAGACTTGTCCACCCTGTGGGGATCAATGCACCTTGCCCAGCATTTGCAGTGATGCTCACATAGTGCAGTGAGACTGTTGGGTTTATTAGTCAACTGGACACAGCACAGGAAGGACTCATGTTAACTTCAGGAACTGAAGGTTAAAGTATTGTCCATTCTGGTCAACCCAGAGCCCAGCCAGGCTGTGGTGAACCCCATTGTTCACGCTCTGTCTCTCTCCATCTGACCTCCTTCCTAAAGCCAACTGCTATCCCCCTCCCCAGCCTTTCCCATCCTTTGTTCTCCAGCTGGGCAATTGTGCTCAGCTGCCCTGCTCAGAGATGGGGAAATCCAGCTGGGTCATTGATTGCTAGGTGCCACTGTGCTGGCGACTGGATTTGCCATTGTCTTCCTAGGTACTCTCTTGATGTGGAGACTAAGGTCCAGACAGTAGGTGACACCCACACCTGTGTGTGTCAGGCCTGGTCTACATGATAGAGTTAGGTTGATGCAAGGCAGCTTGTGTCAATCTAATTATGGAAGTGTCTACACTTAAATTTCACTCCCACTGACATAACTGCCCCACCGCCAACTCAACAGCTTCACCTCCATGAGTGGTGTGGAGTTGACAAAGTTAGATAGAGGCTGTGTCAGTGTAGACATTGCGCTGCTTATGTCTGTTTTCAGGAGCCTTCCCAGAGTTTATGATGTTACTGGTTTTCAGGAGCCTTCCGAGAATGCCCCACACGGACAGTACAATCAATACAAGCACTCCTGGTGAGGATGTGCATACTGACACGAGGAGTAAAGTGCTGATGAAGACAAGCGATGTAATTACTGAGGTGGCTGTATGCTGGCTGTAAGTTAGGTCAGTTTAGTTTTGTAACGTAGACATGGCCTTTGCCTGCCCTGAGGGTAAACAGTGCTTTTTCACCCCCATTGGGTAGTAATGACACATATAGCAGAAACTGAGGCACATATAGGATTCATAAAAATATTACAGAAAATTCCCATTACATCAAACCATTAGAATGGCCAGGATCGACGTCAGGCTGACAGGCCTATATTTACCCAGGTCATCCCATTTATCCTTTTAAAATGTGGCACAACATTAACCTTCTTTCAGTTTTCTGGAACTTCCTAAATGCTTCAAGACTTACTGAAAACCAACATTAATGGTCCAGGGAGCTCCTCAGCCAGCTCTTTTAAAACGCCTGGATGCAAGTTATCCAGACCTGCTGATTTAAAATGTCTAACTTTAGTAGTTGCTATTTAACATCCTCCTGAGATACTAGTGCAATGGAAAAAGTGTTTTATGATATGACTGCAGCGTCCATTTTTTCTACAAAACACAGAACAGAAATATTCATTGAACCCTTCTGTTTATTTAAAAAAAAAATATTATTGGTAATTCCACCATTTCCATCTAGTAATGGTCCAATACCACTGTTACAATTCTTTTTGTCCCTAATATACTTATAAAACACTTTTATTATATTTAACTCTTCTGGCCATAGATTTCTCCTTGTTCCCCTTTGCTTCCCTTATCAATGATCTACAATCCTAGCATCTAATTTATATCAATCACTATTAAATTCCCCTTTTTTCCATTTGTTATATAGTATTTTCTATAACTGCCTTCATTTTCCCTCTAAACAAGGCTGGTTTTCCAACCAGCATAGTCTTCTTCCTCAGTTGTGGGACTGTGGCTGTTTGGGCATTTAGCAAGGTGTTCTTAAACAATTCTCAATTATCATTCACATTTTTCTGATGAAATTCTTTCTCCCACCAGTGGCACAGCTCAGACATGATTCTTCTCTCATCCTCTTCCTTCCACTTCAAGCCAGGGCACTGGCTCAGGGAACTGGTGGGCACCAGCTGAAGGTGCAGCTGGCAGGACTCTCTTTCTGCAGTCCCAGGACCTAGCTCCCCTCTCCTCCTCACCGCATGTCCCATGCTGGTGGGCAGATTTCCCTAGACGTGTGTGTGGGCAGTTGGCAGTCAGGGCAGGTCCCTGCACCCTCAGTCCCCACGGATCCCTTGCTGTGTGAGTTGGGACTCGTTAGGAAAGATAATACAGAAAATATCGTATTGCCTCTCAATAAATCCAAGGTGCGCCCACATCTTGAATACTGTGTGCAGTTCCAGTCGCCTCGTCTCAAAAGAGATATACTGGGATCGGAAAAGTTGCAGGGAAGGGCAACAAATATGATTAGAGGTACAGGGACTTTTCAACTGGGAAAAGAGATGACTAAGGGGGTGTAGAGAGGTGGTGTGGCCTCCCTCTCAGCCACAGGGGGAGGGGCCACCACTCTCCGTGCCGGGGGTGCAGAGCCAGGCTGGACTGGCCCCGCTCACTGGGGTTGGCGGGAAATATAAAAGGAGCCCCCCAGCTCAGTTGCGTGACAGCCAGAGAAGGAGACAGATGTGTCTTGCTTGCTGCAGGCCTCCGGCTCCCCTATCGACCTGAGTGCTGTCCTACCCCAGGGGAGACCAAGGCTGGAGAGGAGCTGCTGAGCCTGCCAGCAACCGAATATCCCGATGAGGCAGAGGACCCCTGGACAAAAGAGCCCCTCCCTTGATTGTGGTAGGAAGTAGCCCAGGGAAACCAGGCTTCAGTCCAGTTCTTGCTGCCAGTGCTAGAGTCAGTGTGTTGCAGTGGGATCCCTGCCGACCCCGTGATGGGCCCCTCTGCCAATGTTAGGGCCCTGGGCTGGGACCCAGTGGAGTAGGGCTGGCCTGGGTCCCTCCAGCCTCTGCTGCCAATCCCACTGCTGAGGTGGCAGCACCCGCACCATAGGCCAAATGCCCTATGGTTGCCTACTGCTCTGTCCTGCCTGAGGGCGAAAGCCTCCCAAGACTGTTTGGTACTGTACCCTGCCTCAGGTCCAGAGCCTCATAGACTGCCTCCTGATTGGCTAATTTCCCTGCCTCAGGACTGAGATCATAGCAATATAGTGACATGGCATGGCCTCTCTCCTACAGGAATGACATGATGGAGGTCTATAATCATGCCCGACATGGAGAAAGTGAATAAGGATGTGTTATTGACCCCTTCACATAACACAAGTGTCACGCGGGCTGCATTAGGAGGGGGGGCATTTGTGTTATTTGACCTTAATATGTCAAAATCATAGTGATTCATGTAAGACATACCATGTCAGGTACTGTTAGAAAGGTTATGATATGCTGAATAAGATGATAATATTTGTGTTCATGTGTAATATGTATAAGGAAAGTTATGGAGATCTTTGATATCCCTGTATTTCAAACTGTGCT
>ML675630.1:21701121-21751122 GCA_007922155.1 Mesoclemmys tuberculata | reverse complement strand
GTATTTTGGGTAAGATCCAAACTTATAGTGAACTGGTACTGTGGCTGGTCCTTTGGGATCAGAGGGAATCTTTTAGTAAAGAGCATAGAGTTAAAGCAACTGATCTCTTTACTGGACCTAGTGTCAGTTTGGGAGCCAGAGACTGAGATGCAGTAAAGGGGGCTGTGTGTATTTGCACAGTGGCTTCTTGATAACCAGTGTGGGGGAATCAGAAGCACTGTTTGTGGCTGGTTGGGAAGTCTGACTGCAGTGTCACCCATCAGTGTTGGGAGAATTTGCTCTCCTTTTGCAGCCTGCCCTGACCCTGGCATTATCAGTGGGCTACCCTGGGCACGGACGGGTTACAACAAGAACCAGGGGTCATCCAATGAAATTAACAGGCAGGAGATTTAAAGCAAACAAAAGGAAGTATTTCTTCACACAATGCATAGCCAACCTGTGGAACTCCTTGCCAGAGGATGTTGTGAAGGCCAAGACTGTAATGGGGTTCAAAAAAGAACTAAATAAGTTCATGGAGGATAGGTCCATCAATGGCTGTTAGCTCTGGGCGTCTCTGGCCTTTGTTTCCCAGAAGCTGGGGTTGGATGAGGGGATGGATCACCTGATGATTGTCTGTTCTATTCATTCCCTCTGCAGCACCTGGCGTTGGGCCACCATTGGAAGACAGAACCCTGGGCTAGTTGAACCATTGCTCTGAACCAGTATGGCCGTTCTTATGTGGGCAGGCTCCTCCTCGGCCCTGTGCCATCTTTGTCCTTCCCCCCGAAGGAGCGCAGGATTGGGCCCTGGTGAAGGTGTTGTGGTGGTGCATGGCACCACGGTTCTGGAAAGGCCAGCTACTAATACTGGGTGCTCAGCCGTGGCTTTGCAGAGACGTGCTCTCTGCCGTGCCCTGTACAGAGTTTACAGCTGCTGGCCAGGATGAGAAGACGTCTCGATAGCTGGGCAGTGGCTGCAGGCTGTCTGAGCGCCCACCCACACAGCTCCAGCCAGTGCATCTACCCATGTGAGATCCCTGAGTGCCTCAGAAAGGCAAAGGGCTCCCAGGGCTCAGCATCGGCCATGGCTCAGTGCCTCCCCCCTTGGGCCTATACCCATCCAGCACGCTGGTTGCAGGTCAAGTCAGGCCCAGCTCTACCGGACAGGTGCATGGTGTTTGGAGCACTTGGGAGGCACGGGGGGAGCCTGCAGAACACCGTGGCCCCGTCTGGCTAGCTAGGGGCTTGTGGGCTTGCACGAGGTACTTGCCCTCTGTCCTGGGCATGTGATGCACCTGGAGTGTGCTGCCCTCAGGGGGGCTGTGACCATGGGCTTCGACACTTGTCTCAGTGAGTTTGGAGGCTCAGGGCTATCGCTCAGTTCCGGCTGCACCCTAAAGCCCCCCAGAGCCCAGTCTGCCCCACTCTCTACCCATTAGCCCCTCGGGGGGGCAGTCTCTCCCCGGAGAAGGTGTCTGCCCAGAGAGGCAGGCAGTATCAGCAAGGTCTCCGGGTGCAGCGTAGCTGGGATGGTTCATTGGCAGATGCTCAGCTCACCGTCCCTGCACAAGCGTGCGGCATCTCGCCTCAGGCAGGACAGGTCCCCTGCTGCTCTCAGTGTCACAGAAATTACACTCGCCGTGTGCACCTGGCTGGCAGTGCCAGGCTGCCCCAGCCTGGGCCAGCCACCCCACAGTCGGGGAACCTGCGGGGCCCTTTCCCGGGGGTAGGAGACAGACAGCACAGCAGGGCGTGTGTGTGTGATCCCAGCAGGGAGCGCTCTCCCAGGATGGGTGCAGGGAAAGGGACCCCAGGGCTGTGAGCGTGGGGGTGGCAATGTCTCCCTAGCCCTGCCAGGCAGGGGCGCTGTGTGGAGTGGGGCAGGAGCGTGGGCTGAGGGGGGAGCTCCCGGCTACTCCAACACAGCCTGTCCCAGGAGGGTGTGCTGTGGGGCACCCAGCACTGCCTGGGAGCTTGGAGCAGGTGGATTTTGCAGAGTTGCCAAGTGTCTGCGATGCCTGCAGCCTCCCCCCATCACGGCTGCCCGCAGCCCCACTGGTTCAGCTGGGCTGCAGCGGGGCCTCCCCATGGGACTCCTGACAGCAGCCCCTGCTTCCCCCAGCCCCATGGAGCAGAACAGGAAGCAGGGCAAAAAGTGAGGAGAGAGTAGCTTCCTCGCAGCTCCTCCATACCCATAGACGCCCCCAAGCCACTGGCACATTCCTCACCCAGGTCCCCAGACCCTGCCGGCTCTGCTGCTGCCTCCCCCACCCGCCCTAGAGGTGCGGGTCATGGCTGTGTCTGGAGGGCCCTTCCCCTCTGTTTGAAGGGTGTGTGGGGACCCCTGCTCCTGGTGCCCTGTGCATTGACTCCTCCCTGTTGAACCCCAGCACAGCTCAGTGGGCAGGGGGTGGGGGGAAGAAAAAGCCATGCAGGGAACACCCCAAGGTGACAGCTCTGGCTAAGGCTACATTTGCTCCCCTGAGAAGTGGGGTGCTGGATGCGTGTCACCTTTCCACCAGTCAGAGTCAGCAACCACAAGGGCCTGGTTTGATGTCCAATACAACACCAAACCGGCTCGAGCCCCTCCCAGTAACCTGGCAATCACACACCACCCCGGGGTGCCTCTAGGGGCAACACGTCCCCTCTCCCAAGCACAGGCACTGAGTGTAGGAAAGAGACTGTTACTAAAAGGGGGAAGTGACCTGGCTTTGACTTGGGAAAACGCCGCAAGCAGGATCCACAGGCACAACAGCATGAGCAAAACCCCCACCCCAGAGTACGGGGGGCAGTTTCCGTTTGCTTCAAGTTCTTAAGTCCAGCAACCAGAAGTTGCTTTAATGTGCCCCTCCCGTCACAAGCCCCCCACCCACAGGTGCCGTTCTTAGTGCACCTGCAGAGTTCACCTCCCACCCCGGAATACGGGTCCCCACCTCCTATCAACCTTCCTGGGCTCTGGCATCTGAGCCCCCGGCAGAGCCAGTTGGGTTCAGCTGAGCGTCACCAGGCTAGGCATAGCTCTGCTGCCCTTTGCTCATACAATAAGGGAACAACATTTCGTTACCCCTGCATTTAGCACTAGAGGGATCTGTGACCTAGCCCCAGCCAAAGGGATCATTTGGGTTAAGCAGTCCCGCCACGCTGAGCCCTAGGCAGGGTGGCTGTGCTCACCCCAATGCCTGCTTGGTGGGGAGAGTCCATTCCCATTCCCTTGCCCCTCAGTGCCTGCAGGCCGTGGAGCGCTGTGGGCGCCAGCAAACCCAGCCGCGCGTCTCACTCACCCTGCTATTGCCAGGAGACATTGCTCTGGCACCGCCCCCTTCGCCAACGGCCTCATGGCACAGAAAGAGCTGGGCACCTCTAACGCAAACACCCGAGCAGAAGAGAGCCCGCCCGGGGACCCCCGTGCCCTGCTCTGGGACAGCGAGGGGTGCTCAGCCTGGGCCAGGCTGGCTCTGGGAGCAGGGCCCATGAGCAGATGCCATCTGCCGAGCTGGTCCACTCCAAAGGGCCAGGCATCTCCCTTGGCCCTGTGCAGACAGCGGGGAGCAGGCTGAGGCGAGCCAAGTCAAGCCCCGCACCCCTCCTCTGAGAGGCTGGCGGCTGCCTTTTCCATCTGTGCTTGGGGAGCAGGGCATGGGGCCATGTGGGAGGCTGTGCCTGGCTGGGCAGAGGGCCACTTTCCTGCCTCACCTCTGCCTGCTGCCCATTGCCAAGCGCAGCAGCAGCGGGCTGAGGGCTGTCGCTGCCAAGGGTGGGTGAGGGGTAAATGGCCAGGCTGGGAGCAGTGGCATACTGAGGGTGGGCGGGAGGGCCGGGCTGGGCGCCGGCTTGCAGGGGGGTGGGGGCACCGGCCCGGCCCTTCACGACACACAGGGGTGAGGCTGCCCCCTTCCAAGCCGGTGCTAGGCTTTGGGGCTGCAGCGGGAGAGGTGGGCGCCGAGCAGTGGGTAAGTGTGGGGATGGGAGTGGCAGAGCCAAGCCTGCATTTGCACCGCCTCCCGCACCTCATCCCCCCTCCCTGGGGCAGCTGGGGGTGATGCTGGGACCCCTCCTGCCCTGTGGGAAGGGGGATGAGGCGGTGGGTGTAAATGCAGGCTTGGCCCCTGGGTGCCGGAGACCCATGGCACACCACTGGCTGGGAGCCAGCGGGACCCTCCCTCACTGGGTGGATTTGGTCCCTGCTGTGACTAGCTCTGGCAGCTGTCCCCCCAGTTCTCCTCTGGTTCTGGGGCTGCCCCTCCTGCAGTGCGCCAGGTGCTGGGGGAGCAGGCACTCGCCTCCTCAGTTGCAGCCCATTAGGTGCAAATTGCAGGTTTGCTGTTAACTGGGTAAGAAAATTGTGCAGTGGCAGCTCCATTCCCTGCTCATCCCCAGTGCAGCGCGGGCATGAGCAATGCCATCGCCGGGGGGGGGAGCGGGGCAGCAGCATCAATGTTTTTCCAGCCCCGCGTGCAGCCAGGGCACAGCAGGCTGCGGGAGAGGCAGGCTCCAGGCGTGGCTCAGCTGCCCTGATTTCAGTGTGGGGAGATCAGCGGCAGTCACGCACTGCTCCGTGTGTCTGGGCACCGCCGGGCTGCCGCTGAGGAGCAGCCGCTCTGCGGCTAGAGCGGGCTCTGGAGCGGGTATTCCTCCACTGCCAGAGTGCGCTGGCTCAGAGCGGCGCCAGCAACTCTCTCACTTGGATCCGCTGAGTCGCCCCTCCAAACTGGCCCTGCCCTGTGCTGGACTGCCCGGCTCATATGTGGAAAAGGCAGCTCTGACATGACCTCTCCCCCGCTTCCCCAACTTGTGGGCACAGTTCCCGTCTCCCCACTAGGCCAATTTCCCATGAGTGCCCGGAACCGGGCCTGACTGCAGGGGGCAGCCACGTATGGGAGCAGGGGCTGAGCATGGTGGGCCGGTGCATGCGTACAAAGGTCGGCCTGCTTGACGCTTGGATAGGAAACCCCCACATGGCCCCTCCAGGCTGCTCAGCCTATCCCCAATCCCTATCCCCCACCTGCCCCAGCAACCTGGGCTCCTGTCCCACCCCCTGCCAGACCCAGCCACCTGAGCACCCATGCCACCATTGTGCCCATGGCACGACCAAGCTGTAGCTCTTGGTGAGGGGAGTGGCTGCCCCTAGGCTCCTGGTTGTGTCCAAACAGCACCCCCAGCAACCCACTATCAACCCAAACTCAATGTCCCTCTAGCTCATCCACCCAAACCCCCATGACAGCTCAGTATCACCTCACTGCACTCTATGATGAAGTGGGAATTTTCTGTAATATTTTTATGAAGCTGGTGTTTGCCTCAGTTTCCCCTATATGCCACATGGCTAAGCAGTGCAGGGATAGGACAGTTTGTTCTCAGCGCAGGCTAAGGGACATGGGTATGAATGTTGCCTGAAGCATCATCAGCTGTCCCTCCTTACGAGGGCGATGCCTGGTGGGGGAAAGTCATTGATTGGACTTAAGATGGCTGAGGAGTCCCATTCATGCTAGACGGGTTTTTCCACATGTCTGACAGGAGTTGCTTGGAGAAAGCACAGCTGCTGGCTGGGAGGCTGTACACTTCCCTTCCTCCTCTGCCGTGCCTCAGCCTCTCGAGCAAGGTGATTCTCTTCCAAACTGGCTGAGGCTGGATGGCCATTGCAGTCTATTGCCAGCCAGCTCTTCCCAATGCATGGGGTCAGTGCCTCCCTGAAGGCAAACTTTCAGCGTGCCCTTGTAGCATTTCCTCTGTCCCCCATAGGTCCTCATACCATGACTAAGTTGAGAAAAGAAGCCTTGCTTCGGAAGGCAAGTATCAGCCATCCGCACCCACTGACCAGCCCAGCGAAGCTGATGTTTCATAATCTTCGCCTTAACACTTGCGGCGTTAGCTGCAGAGAGACGCTGGCATTGGTGTGATGTGCTTCCCATCGGATACGGAAAATCTTCCTAAGGCAGCGCAGCTAGTACCACTCCAGATGCTTAAGACGGCTTCAATACGTCACCCATGTCTCGCTTCTGTAGAGAAGGGGGGATGACTGCAGTGTAGACCAGGATCTTGGTTTCCATCTACAGATCTCTGTCAATAAAGACACGAGGGAGCTTTCCGAGGATGCTCTGGTACATTGGATTCTATGTTCAATCTCCACATCAAGATTGGCTGGGAGGGGTGGCTACCAAGGCAAGGGAAATGCTCAGCGTTTTCCAGGGGCTCGCCGCCGATGGCGATGTGTGGGAGAAGGGGGGCAACTTGGCCTGGGGCAGGCTGGTGGAGGACCTGAGTCTTCCCACTGTTGAGGGAGAGTCCCCGGCTATGACAGGTGCCTGAGAAGAGTCTGATATGAGTCATTGGAAAGGGGCTGGCGGAGGCGACCCCCTAGCGGTGTAGAATCCAAGAAGACAACAGCAAAACCAACCACCAGAACATTGATGCCTCACAACCAATGACCCGGGGCAGATGCTTTCCCCACCTCTCAGCAGGGAAGCCGAGCAATGTTGCTGGAGGACAAAGGACAGGGAGGAGCGGGGTAAGAGTTGGCTGCAGGAAGGAGTCGGGTCTCACCTGGGAACTGACCAAGGAAGTCAGATGGAGGGAGACAGAGCCTGAGCAATGGGGCTCACCACAGCCTGGCTGGGCTCTGGGCTGGGCTTTAACTTTCCTTGCTCTGGGCTAACCTGGGCTAACTGTGTCCAGTTGTCTAATAAACCCAACGGCTTGACTGCACTGTGTGAGTGTCACTGCAAACGCTGGGCACGGTGCATTGATCCCTGCAGGGTGGGTGTGTTTCCATCAGGATCTGTCTCCCTTGGACTTGCTGAGCGCAGCTCAGGCGCCAATCTAAGGAGGCAGTGAAGCCATGTGGCCTACCCTGGGGGAGAGTGAGACCCTTGCAGGGCTGGCGCACTGAAGGGCTCTCCCAGAGACTGTTGCACATCTGGGGGTGTATCACTGATCCTGTGGCTCTGTGACACACCCCACCCTGGGCTCTTTCAGCATCCCAGCCACTGCCCCCATCCTTCCTTTCCCCGGTCACCCTCTCTCCATCTCATTTCCAGCCAGGCCCACTCCTGTGGGGTGGGATGGAGTTGCCAAGTGAGACCTAACCTAAGCACCTACCTGCTGGGAATGGCAGCAAGTCACCAGCCCCCGCAGGGTCAGTCCCACACAAACGCACTTTTGGCAGCGGGGTGGCGCTGGTGCCGCAGTGAGGGGATGTCTGCACAGGCTGCTGGAGACTGGCGGGGCGGACCAGAACAGAGACATGTTTGAACACCGGAAGCCCAGGTAGCTTCACAATGATGAAAAGGCGTCAGAGCTCCATTGAAGTCCTGATCAAAGGGCCCCGGTTCATTACTGCAGCGGTGGCACCCACACAAATAAACATTCAGCTGAGCAATGCAGGCACAGGGGCTTCGCGTGCACTTTGTTCTGCTGGGGGGCACTCAGCCAATCCCCCAGACACCCCCAGACACCCCCAGCAACAACTCCTCATGCTGAGCCCACTAATTGCCCTCCCCTGATGGGGGGGACACATCTCCTCTGCCCTGCACAGCCCCGCACGGCACCCACTCCCCCTACAGTGGCTCAGCTCTGGCCATGCGGATGTGACAGCGGCATCATACCAGGCTGGGGGCTGAGCATGTGGCTGTCTGGCTCCACCACCCTTGCTGTGATGGAGGCTCTGGACTGACAGCAACCACCAGAGAGGACACGCTTTGAACACCAACCAGTCCCCTGCATGCGGCGCAACAGCCACAGCCAGGCTGCCTGTGGGGCTTGAACCCAGGGCCTCTGGAACTACAGATTATGCAGCGGCTGCCTCGGCCACAGGAATGCTGCAACCTGGGAGGCAGAGGCCAGGTGCAGCGCCTGGCCACTGGAGCTAGGCGCAGGGAGCTGCACTGTGTTAAGGCAGGAAACACCCAGCCCAGGAGCTGCCCAGTTAGAGCGGGAATGCCCACTGAGGCATGGCTGGGGGCATCCCCCAGGAAGGGCTGGCTGGGGTGTGGGCAAAGTGCACATGGACCTGGCAATGCCCGCAGGCTCTCTGGTCAGCCCCATTGTGGCTGCTGGGCCAGCTGCCCCTCGGCAAGTGACAAGGCACCTGAAGCCCCCGGTGAGCTACAGAGCCACAGGAGAGTGGCGAGAGGAAGCCGGGGCGTGGGAGCTGAGGAGGAAGCTGCAGCGCTGGTCTGATGTCACTTCACACAGCAGCCTGCTGGGCACAGGGACAGGCAGGTGCTCTCTCGGCACAGGCAGAGCCAGACCTTGCCAGTTGCCAAGACCCTGTGCACCCTGGCCCTGGGCTCATTCCAGAGGGACCCACAGAGCCCAGAGCATCATCCAGGTACGTCTGGCCATCGAGATGCTTACACTGCCCTCCCTGCTCTCTATCCAAGCCCCTGCCTGGCATTCCACGGGAGTAGCAGCCACTCGTTGGGTTCCCCGGGCAGGGTGGAACCAGCAGTGGGTCTGCAAAGGACGCTGTTCCCCTTGGTCCTAGGCCCCCCAACACTCTGCCATGCCTGTGATCGGTGCATCCGGGCAGGCCTCCCCATCCCCATCCCAGGGATCTCCCTCCATTCCCAGTGCTGGGACCGGCCCCGCTCTGTGGGGGCGATGGACATGGTGGCTTCACACATTGACTGTGCCTGCCCTCCGCTGTGCGAGCATTAACCAGTCCTAGTGCCCCAAAGCAGATGCTCCTCAGGGCCACGCTCTCTCTAATTTATGCCCCAGGCATTGGGGGCTGCAACTCAGGGCAGAGTGGGCCCCAGAATGGGAATCCCAAGGGCCAGGCTCTGTGCCAAGCCCTGCTGTTGGCCTGCTGGGAGCCTTGCCAGGCCCGTCACTTCTGGATCCACTTCCCCTGCTGAAGCATGGAGATACCAAGTCACACCCTGCTGCGCCAAACACATGGCGAGCTGAGGCCGACAGGTGCTGAACCATTACTATGATTAGCCACATCCAGTGCCCTGAATGCCCATGGCATGCCATGCATTGTGGGTAACATCCCTGGGGCAAGTGGGGTGAGGCTGGTGTGGGGAGGGGACAGGCCTGGACTCAGTGGCCACGTGAGTGAGGGTCCGGGCTCGGAGGGACAGTGGTTCAGGGAGGAGAGGTTGGAAGTGAGCTGCTTCAATTGGTGGTACCGCGGGCGTCTGCAAGGAGGCAAAGAAAGTGACATTTACAAGTACTCAGAAAAGGGGAAGAAGAGCATGTGCACAGAGCTATGCAAATGGGAGGGCATCAATCCACAGACGGGTGCAGGCCAGGCAGCAGTGGGTATGTCTAAGTGTGCAGACACACTGCCATGGGGGCAGGCTGGGCACCACGGGTGTGGGGGGCAATCTGCCATGATTGGAGGGGGTGCAGGCCAGGAGCCACTGGTGGGGGGTGCAAACCGCCATGATTGCAGGGAAACAGAACCCAACGTGCGTGTTCTCGGGAGGGGGACAGTGTGTCAGGGTGGCTATGAAGCCATTGGACATGTGGTCTCCCAGCTATGGGGCACCCCCCCTTGGCATTCCTGGGCGGGAGCGCAGGCTGGTGCTCTCATGAGTGGGGCCTCTTGGGAGGCAGTAGGTGCATCTGGTACTGGGTAAGCCACAGTGTGTCTCTCCCAGGTAACTCCTATGTAGGAAGGGCCAGCTCGGCGGGACACCGGTGCCTGGAGCTGCCGAGTGCTCTTCTGGACCGGCACCCTCCAGATCCCCTCCCCTCCCTGCTGGGCTCCCCATGGCTCAGAAATGCTCCCGTGCTGGAGTGAGCAGAGCTCACAGGCCCTGTGGAGAGCAAGCCCTGCCAGCTGCGAGCAGAAGGGGAGCGGGTGTAATGTGGTGACGGCTGTGCCCTAGCTGGCCGGGAAGCACTCCTGAGCTGCGAGCACTGCCAGGGCAGGCAAACGTTGCAGGACGCAACGATCAGTATCTCAGGACGGGCATGGAGTGCAGCAATGGGCTTGTCTGCCTCAGACATAGACCTGGAAGGGTTTGATTTTTGTCGGTAAATGCTGGTGCATGTCGATTTCACTGTGTGCCACAAAGCAACAAACAAATATTACCACTGATAATCATCGAAATGTACAGATAGACAAAGGAAGAAAAATGCTGCTTGAGAACATATTAGAGTTTGATTTCAGGCTATTTACTTTGTACATTTTGCCATGTGATGTTGACAATTTGTTTTTAATAGTTGTAAAGCTGTAACATTTTGAATCTCAATGTCTGCTGTCCTGAAATCGTTATTGTTTGACACCCCCGCATTGTCTGACCTCCCCCAATAATTTCTCCCAACTGTGAAAGTTTTAACTGATCGGAAAAAAATCCTTAGAAATAAACATTGATATTATCCACTGAAATTATTTTAAAAAAAATCAAATGCTGACAAACCGAGGGCCATTTAGACAGGCAGACAGACAGAGAGACAGACAAACAGATCTGTGCCTGTTGCATGGATTTTCAGTTTCCCTTGTAATTGTTATTCTTGTGCAGACAGGATGGCAAACAGCACAATTTTCAAAGATAAATCATGGGCCTGGAAAAAGAACTGGTGGGATTTCCCAAAGCACTGCTGGCTGCCCTGAGACAGAGCTAGGACCAGTGTCTGTATGAGGCAGGGGGAGTTCAGCATATGCCAATAACCGGGGAGCAGGAGGGGGATTCTCTCTTCAGTCAGCCAAGGAATTCTACCCAGATGGACTGTGAGGCCCTGCTCCTCATGGAGCTGAAGGGAAGCCCCTCATCTGGGGTGTGGGGAGAGAGGCTGGCATGGGAATTATAGGAACACTCAGTGGGGCTGTCCAGTTCAGCTCCTCCAATATTTCTACCCAGTCCCTGGCAAACGGCTTTTGAGTCACCCAAAGTTTGTGAAGAATGATAGAGCATGATCTGAGAAACATTATGTGTGTGTGTGTGTGTCGTGTGAATTACACATGTGAATTACAGTGCTCGATGCTGTAGGAAATACCTGTTGGGCTCCCCGAGGGAGCTGGAGGGAGTGGGGCTGGGTGGGCAGGGACCGTGATGGAGCCCAGGGGGGCGCAGTGCTCTGGGTAGCCACGTCCCACAGCCATGGCCTGGGCAAGCTGCTGCCTCCATTGGCTGGCTGGGCGCTGAGGATGTTGCTGCTACGTGCTTTAGGCCAGCAGCTCTCTGCAGGTGGCTGGTCCTTTGCTCTCTGGCTCACGGGGTCTCTCGCTGAGCACATGGAGACGATTGATTGTGTGGTGCCCCATGCAGAGGAGCTGTCTGCTCACTCTCCAGGAAAGGGGGGGGATCCTGCCTTGGGTTCCTATGCCGCCGTATGTGGCGACAACGTATGCAAAGGTTTCCCTCAGCCAAGGTGAAGGAGCTGGCCCCACAGTCTAAGGTGTCAGCCCCAGGCAGGGTGGGGCCTGGTAGAGCCCAGCTGGAGCAGCATAGGTGTGAATGCCTGGGGGGCTGAATGAGCTGCTAGTGGTGTGGGGATGAGATTCAGCGGGGGGCGCCCGGGGAATGTCAGGACACACTGCCTGGTGGGGGTGGATCGGGCTGTGGGAGACAATCCCAAAGGATAGGCTGGGGTCCCATCACCTGGGACTGGACACAAGACCATGTGCTTTTGAAGGACCCTGCGCTGGGACCAGGGGATGGTGGGAGGAGCTGACCCCCGAGTAATATCAACCCAGGGAAACAACAGGGTGGGGTACAGACCCCAAGGGAGGAAAGGGCACAGAAATGGCAAGGCCAGGCCTTCTCAGCCCACATTAGTTCAGGGCCTGGGTTGGCATTGCAGCTTCCCTTTGGAATGATACAGAGGAGCAGGGCTGTGGGAGCCATCACCCAGCACAGGACTGGGATGGGTGGAGGGGCAGAAGCAGGGCTGCGGGGACGTCGCCCGGCACTGGGGTGGGATGGATGGAGGAGCCGAGTGGGGCTGGCCAGGACAGTGACAGAGTGGGAATTTTTCATAATAACTTGTATGAATAGTGTGTCCGTTTTCTCTATGTGGCGCATCTTTAACTAGGTGGTGGCAAAAGGGCGTTTAACCTTTGCAGAGACCCAGAGATCCAGGTGTGGCTGCGGGCCTGGGCCCCCATACCCACTGAGAGTCCCAGAAGACAATGGCCACTCCAACTGCCCAAGCATTTGGTCACTAGCAACTAATGTTCTCCATGATGGCCTGGCCCCCCTCTGCAGGAAGCAGCCGGGTGTGACCAGCTGGAGAACAAAGGGCTAAGGAGGAGGCCAGGTCACAATGTTTGCATCTTGTCTTAGCTCCCTTTTGTGTTTACAGTGCTATGCTGGAGACGTTTGTTGTACCCCAGGTTTTCAGATATCTGCTTTATTTTATTTCTGCTCCTGATTTTGTTCTCATTAGGTCTGTGTATATGTGAAATAGGGTGAATGTATTTGTGTTGTGGAGAGAACAGTATCTGTTGCTGATAATAAAATAGTGGTTTGTGTAAAAAAAAACCAAACAAACAAGGACAAAGGCCTGAGGAGAGCCTGGAGTGCTTGTGGGGCTGCTGGAAGGAAAGCGGGTGGAATGGGACTACAGAAGAGTCCAGGGGCTCAGCGCTTGGGACTGACCCACATGGACTTTGCTGTAACTTTCCATTCTCTGCTAATTAAGCACTTTGTTCCAGATATCCAATTAACCCCCCTGCTTTTACAGCGCTGGCTGGGAGTCACTCCAGAGTCAGGAAGTTGGGGGGAGTGCGTTGCTTCCTCTGGGGGTGTAAGTCTTCCCCAGGTATCCAATCCAGGTGGACTGGCTGAGGGGCGCTCAGGATGAAGCAGGGGTGCTGAAGGCTCCGAGGGTCGTTCCAGGAGGCGTGAAGCCAAGGGGCTGGCCCCAGTGAGAGTGTGTAACACTAGGGGGCTGAAACACTGAAGGGGTATTCCCAGGCATGTTCCAGAGCTGTGCCAGAGCACTGCACCTATGATGCTGTGACAGGGAGATCGCTGGCACTGGGGTGGGGTGGATGGATTCAGGAGCACGGCTGGGGCATGGCAGATGTGGCTGTGTAGAGTAGCTGCATGAGCTCATAAGCGAGTCGCTGGATGCTGCGATGGGTGTGGGATGGACAGACACACTGACTCAGGTGCTCTGTAAAGCCTTGACAGGACTCCGGTACAAGCGCTTCCTAATGGAGCTCAGCTGAGCGTATTGCTCTGGCTCGTCTCCTTGTGTGTGTTTGCCTGTGTGTGCATTGTGTGCATGCATGTGTGCCTGCACATGCACGTGTGTGGGCATAGGCAGAGCGGGGCTCCCGGGCTGGCTCCCCCCATCCCCAGCCCGGCATACGCCTCCTCCCCCAGGGGATACAGTAACTCGGCGGGCAGCGTGAGGCAGGTGAGATCCCGGCGACATTTACACTGTGCGAAAGGGCACTTTAATAAAGCCGAGCGAGCGGCTCCCACAGCAAACAGTGCGCGGGCTGCGCTGCCCAAGGGGGGCCGTTGGGTTTTTTTCCTCTTTAATTGCGGTGTGTTTTCTGCTCTCCTTCTTTGCCATGGCAACGCCTGCCTGGCGTGTGACTGTGCCTCCAGCACACATTGTTTGGGAAAGGTCACTCGTGGTGCTGGTGGGCTCGGCGGAGGGACTGCTTTTATTTTTACATATTTATGAAATGACAGATTGAAGGTAATTATAGCCCTTTGCAGGCCCTAATCTCATCACTGCGGCTCTTTGTTTGGAGGCAGACACTCCAGGCTCCTTCCAGGTGACTGATCAAACCTACAAACAAACACCCCAGTGCTGGATGCTGCTGTACACATGCTCCCCACTGTCTTCCTAGCAAGGGAGACAGTGCTAATGGCTGGAAAGCATGAAATGCCTCCCAAGGCTCAGCTCCTGCACTTCCAGTTTCTCCCATCAGGGGGTGCTGTGGGAAGCGAGGCAGGTGCTGGCTGGAGTAGGGGAGCTCCTGGCTACTGCAGCCCTGGCCTCTCCCAGCAGGGGGTGCTGTGGGAGTGGGGCAGGTGCTGGCTGGGATGGGGGAGCTCCCGGCTACTGCAGCCCTGGCCTCTCCCAGCAGGGGGCACTGTGGGAGTGGGGCAGGCGCTGGCTGGGATGGGGGAGCTCATGCAGGGAGGGTGGACATTTCGGGTCAGGGAACGAGGGCAGAGCCTCCCGCCTGGCATCCCAGGAGGAGATATGAGAGGGCTTGCCCATCCCAACCTACAGCCTGGCGAGGGCACAGTGAATGCCATGGCCTCCCCACAGTGCCCAGGGCAGCTCCAGAGCACTCTCTGATCCTGTTAGCAGCTCGGAAAGGTGTGGAGCCTGGTTTGGGTTTGCCTGGCTGGGGTGGGAGCCAGGCCCTGAGCACCTTTCCAGTGGCTCCAGCCCTCCTCTGGGGCTGGGCTGGGCCTGGCTGACCCAGCTGTCTTGTGCCCTCTCCTGCCAGCCCACCAGCATAGGTGGCTCCCAGGGCTCGGTGGGGCTAGGAGCAGTGCCATGGGCTGGCACGGCAGGCGGTTCAGTGACGAGACTGTGAGCCCTGGTGTGCCCACAGCAGGTCGCTGTGCTGGGCCAGGGGTTCCTTTGCCCACTGCCAGAGGTGCTCTCCAGGGCTGTGGATGTGGCACCCAAATGGGACGGGGTGACTGAGCTCAGAACAAGTTCCCCCCCTCCTCCCAGCCTCCAGCCAGGACTAACCCCACAGTCCAGTGCCCTGGGGCTGGAGTCTCCTCCAGGACCGGGGCCCACAGCGGGGTGAGGGAATCTGAGCTCCACAGCCTTTCCCACCACACTCAGCGCTGCTTGACCGTAGCCAGGGACCTGCTGGTTTGGGCCCGAGGAGCAATGTCTGGACACAGTCTGAGCAGGGACCATGCATGGCCAAAGGGCCAGCCAGGGGAATGGCCTAGTGCACGGGAGCTGCTGGAGCTGTTGTGTCATAGTCCTGGTGTGTGCCATGGTCCTCCCACATAGGAGGCCCCTGGGGCACGGTGTGCCATAGTCCTGGTGTGTTCTGTGGTCCTACCGCATGGGACGCCCCTGGGGCACAGCATGCCATGGTCTTAGGGTGTGCCACGGTCCTAGTGCCCAGAAGCTCCCTGGGGCAGGATGTGCTGTGGGCCCCTCAGGGGGCAGAAGGACTGAGAGCCAGGGCTGAGATCAGCCCTCAGCACTTGCTCCCCTGGGGATGGGAAAGGATGAGCCCCAGCTGCAGCTGTGGGATTAAAAGGGTCCGTGCGTGAGATCTGCCAGCAAAGCTGACATCTCTTGGATCACCCCACCCATGGCCACCCAGCTGTTGGTCCCACATGGCCTGATGGAGCCAAGAGCCCAGAGCCCACAGGGAATTTGTAGGGTTAAAAATTCAAGAGCACTCAGTGCACATTTTGTAAAGATCAAGAGCACTTCCAGTGCCGCAGCGTTACTCACAAGTCACTTCTCCTGCCGCGGATGCAGCCTCCCTGCTTAATTAGTTTTCAGAATGATACATTTTTAAAGTCATTATTTCCAGACATGTTCAGAGTAGGAGCATTTACTCTGCTCCAGTTCATAGGCAGCTCCCCGCCAGTCACTGGCTCCTCTCAGCCCACTGGCAATTCCCCCAGCCCGCTTGCTCTGCTGCAGCCTCCTCTCGCACTCCCCCTGCCCGCAGCTTGCTCGCCCCAGTTCCATCTCCCCACACTGTGGGCATGGGGAGCACGCAGTCCCCGTCCCCTCCCCCGACACCTTTCCACCAGGTGGACTCTGCTGCGTTTCCCTGCAGTTGTGTGGTTCCCCCAGGTTCTGGCCCAGGACGTTCTCCTAGCAGGCTGCTCCCCAGTCCAGCGTGACTCATGTTTGGTGCCTACAGGGAGCGGCTGGTATCTGCAGGAGAAGCCGGATCCTGGGCCTGGCCCAGGTTTGCCCTATGGCATCCCCTAAGCTGCCAGGGGATCCACTGAGCTGCAAGGATCCTGGGGTGGGAGAAAACTGCCTTTTGCTTTGAAGCTGACGCCTGGAAGAGTGAGGCAGTGTCCCACTCCATGCCCCCAAGGTCTGGCTCGGCCCAAGCTGAGCAAGGCTCCCTGTTGCCCACGGCAATGCTCCCTAGTGCGCTTCCCCAGCAGGCCCGGCACCCAGTGACTGGGGGTAGCCAGAGTCACTTCTGAAAATGGGTCACTTGGGCCTCGCGGATGGAGTGAGCCAGGCATATCGACCTCTGCAAATCTGACCCTCAGGAGCTCTGTGCCTCAGTTTCCCACCTGCCCAGTGAGGGGAAGAGCATTGCCCTTCTTCCTGAGGAGAGGGACTGGGAGTCACTCTGATATGCTATGGAGGGCAGGGGGCACAGAGTGAGAGGAGGGACAGGCAGCTGAGGGGAGACTGGGATGCTGACGGTCCTGCTGGGGGAGCCCTACAAAGCAGATGGTGGGAGGGAGCTTGCAGGCAAAGGCCAAAACCCTACTGCAGAGAGGGACATGCAGGGCTCACGGAGCCCAAGCTGGCAACACGCCTCCCCTGGCTGGGCTGTGGGGGGGGTCCCACGTCTGCCCTGGCTGGAGCTATTGGAGGTCCCATGTCCCCCCCCCTGGGGGGGCTAGGAGACTCCTCTTCCTCTCAACAGTGGCTCTTTAGCCACCTGGGGCGGCATCTTTGGGATCTCTCTGTACAGGCAGCCGGCTCCTCTCTCGGCACAGCTGATGCCGTGGCGGGCAGCGGTGCAATCATGGGCCTGCTGGCCCTTAGCCGCGGCGCTGAGACAGTGCAGCAAGTGAACTGGAAAGTGTGTGGAAACAGCCTGAGCAACGGGACCGTCGCACTGAGTGGAAAGGCTCCCTCACCCATCCAGGTATCGCTCTCCGCACTGACAGACTTCCCATCCTCCCCGGCGACTGGCTTCTCCCCCACCCTGGCCACTGGCTATTCCCCCACCAGGATCACCAGCTCCTCCCCTGCCACGGCCATCAGCTCCCACCCCACCATGGCTGCCAGCTCCTCCTCAAGGCTGGCCACTGGCTCCTCCACCACCACAGCTTCCTCTGGTTCGGTGGGCATTACTGACATTTCGTTAATGCACATTCCACTCACTTATCCCTTGAAGGAACTGACCCGAGGATACCCATCTACCCTGAAAAGACATGTCCTCAAGAGAACCAAGACACCTTATTGCAAAGCCAGAGAGCTTTTGGTGAGTGTTGGATGCTAGGTGTGAACATGCTTTTGGCAAAGGTTTTTGATCCAGGGTCTCACAGAAGCTCCTGTCTAGCCTTTGCCTGCTCAAACGAGCAGTGTTTGTTGCATAGACATATGGGTGGCCTGGGTGCTGTACTCAGAACAGGTTATGGTCCTGTAGCCAAAGTCCAACATCTTCAGAGAGGCACTACTCAGTGCATAAGCTGGAGTTTTTGGTGTTGATTACCTTAGATATATGGAGCAAAAGTTTCCCATCAGCACAGATAACAACCTGCTCACGTACATTAGAAAATCAGCCAAATTGGATGCAGCTGGACGTCGCTGATTAGCTGAGCTTGCTGTGCGGGACTTTCCCATTCAGAAGCAGCCCAGGAAAAGCGATATTGCTGCAGATGCTTGTCCTACTATCCACATGCTTGACTCTGATCAAACTAGGAGAGGTTGGAGTATCAGCGCCAGAAGTGAGGGCCTTGTGCAAATTGCTGGCTCCTCAAATTGGATTTATCGCAGCCAAGGTAGGCAGAGTAGTAGAGGTGCTGGGAGCTCCCTTTGAGATTGCTCTTGAGGGTACAGTGGTGTTGCTAATCTGGGCCTCACTTCCGTGCCTCAGCTTTGTTGTGAAGATCTTAAGAAAGCACAACTGGTAAATCCTACTATCAAAGACATTGTAACTAAAATGCAAAGACAGCCACCTGCCTGGGCAAAATACACTCATCCTGATGTTTGACTTGTGTTTCAAGAGTGGGACATGTGGCTAATACCAGAAAGGCTTGTTGTAACGAATCATCTGTGACCCACTAGATCATACTTTGAGAAAGTCAGTATTGCCGTACGAATATCGCTACATTTTTCTCCAGTCCCTACATGATTACATAGGAGACATGGGAATTGTCCTGACACCCAGAAGTACTTTCAGGGCAGCATGCTTCTCATCATGGGCAAAGCTGGGAGAATCTGCCCGTTACAAAGGATATTTGGGTGGATTCAGAGTAAAACACACACTGGCTATGGAATATGAATGAACCAATTAACCATAGGAGGTTTCTCATGATTCTGCTAGTTTTCAGGTTGTTAAAGCTAAATTAGACATGAGAATCTGTATACATGCATTCATTTTATTAATCCCCATCGATTGGAAAGATAAATAGGAAATTACAGAGAGCTGCATAAAGATAGGTCATGGCAGTGTTTGCACAGTGTAAATTAATGATTTAGCAGGGGATGGTAAAACTTATCAAGAAGTAATAGATCAAATTCAAACAAATCAAAGTCAGGTCCCCTGTGACAAGCTGCCATCCCGGGGGGGGGGGGCACTGGGGCTGACGTGGGACATGGGATCCTCTACATAGGCCCATACCCATTTGCCGGTTGGGCATTTCTCCATCCCGGTGTCTAGGGCTGTGCATAACGGGGGAGCAGGGACCATTCCCAGCCAGGCCAGCCCTTTACTCCCTGCCTGCAAACATCACACAACCAGCCAGTGTTGGGATGGGCTTCCCATGGCCCCTCCTCCCATCTCACCCTGTCCCCTTTGGGGCATCATACGCACCCAGGGCCATAGGACCGGAGCAGTTCCTGAGATCTCTGAGCATAGGGACTGCTGGTGTGCCTGGCCCTCCAGTTGACCACGCCAGGGGGAGTTAGCTTGTGCCCGAGACGACACGCACCAGCATAAAGGCCAGGCACAGACATATCCATGGTGATTCAAAGCTGCTTCTAATTGCTCTGGCAGGACCAGTCCCAGGGGACTGGTAAGCCTCCCTCTAGTTCAGTATCCATTCTGATGGCACCCTAACCATATGTTAAACAATGGGAAAGCCTCGAGCTTTCAATCCAGCAGCATTCACTCATGCTTCTGTCTCGTGTCTGAGAAGCTACATCACCAGTCGTGTGTTCTCAGAGTAGCCCAGCTGCCAGCGCTCAGGGCAGGCAGGTGTCATTCCAGCCGTCTTTCCCTGGCATGCTGGGGCAGCAACGTTCCAGGCACCTCACTCGTAACCACTTATTCACAGGTTCCTGGGGTGCAGCCTTTCAGGGATGCCCAGGACACAGGGAGGCACGCCAAAGCTCCACTGGCTTCCATCACACAGATGTCTATTTCTGGAGAAGCACTAACGTCAAATTCCCGAGTCACTCCTTGGGTAAAAGGAAAGATGTGTATAAAAGCGTTTGGTATTCGTCAAGTCAAGCTGGTGTGCAGAAAGACTCTCTGCCCAGCCTGACAGCTCCCCGTGGCTGATGTCCAGATAGGCAGAGCTTCCTTTCAGTTTTAGGTAATGTCACAGTGCCAGGCACCTCTGAGGGACTTCAAAGGGAAGGGTTAGTGAGCTGCTTATCTGTGCCAAGGCTTTGTTGTGAGCAGCAGGCCAGCTCCGCCTCCCCCATACTGCCCAGGTGTTTGTGGCTGTGGGAAGTGACTGCTGAAGGCACCAGCCTTCTTTAGTGGTGATGGGCCATCCGTTGCCAGGCTCCTTCTTCGGAAAGGTGATGTGGACCAATCAGGGAGCCATCCCCACTCCTTCAGAATCCCAGCTGAGCTTCATCTGTCACCTTTTAACCGTCCAGTGAGAAATTTACAGGGTGTCTCTTTTGTGGTTTCACAACTGCAGCTGCACATGTGTCCTGTGTTTGTTCCCAGACCCCAAGGGTCTTCACATGCTAATGTCTTGGGACATCATGGTCCTGCTGGTCTCCTGACACACCCAGCATGGCATGCGGCCTGTCTCAGTAGAGTGACCTCCTTAGCAAACTGCACAGGACCTTGTTCCTTCTGACATGGCTGCGTCTCTTCCCTGCAAAGTCTTTCATACCTTGGTGAGGTCACTTGACTCCTCCGTTCTCCAGCAGACTCCACTTGGTTCAATGCCTGCAGCATGGGACAGCTGTATAAATCTCAAACCTCGCCAGTGGCACTTGTTTGTCATCCTTATGTATTCTTATCTAACGTATGTGCGGGAATCACTTAGTCCATGTACATCTATGGCCATCCATCCATCTCCTTGTGACACACTTGGGTTGGGTTTACCTTGAGGAATCTCACATCAAATTGGCTTGTCAACATAAATTAAGTGTTTTACCTGGTCGTTGAGGTTACCCAGATGCCTACAATATCTCTGTTCATGATCTCTTATGCATGTTCATTAGTCAACATTTTCTATGTAAAATACTAGACACAATCATGATACCTCATGCTTACAGTCTCCTAGCAACAGCACGTCTTTGAGGCCGATCCCTGTCGTTCCAGGGGTTCTGATTCAAGCTCCCATCACCTTTCTATAGTTGTGCCAAAACCTTTCCACTTGCCAGTGAATTGTTTCCTGCCCAAAGGGCTTGGCTGAGCTGGTGCCTTCCTCTCCTGTGTCTGGGCAAATACCAACATCTTAGAGTTCCCCACTGTTCACATTTCAAATCGTCATCTAAGCCATTCCCTGGAAGGGGGCTGTTCCTCCTCCCCAAAGACGCCATGTTTCTGTGAGTCAGAGAAGTTGTTTCTCAGGCAGAAACCTCCTCTCCTGTGAGCTCTTCTTGCTGTGCTGAGCTCAGACAGATGATCACCTTTCAAGCAGATCCTAGCGGGTGTGGCTTCCTGGCCACCTACTAGGACTGCGGAGAGGGGGGTACATGTTCTGTGCTCTGGATTCCCAATAGGTTTCAAGCTCCTGGCACCTGGACAGAATCCAACCATTGCCCCACTCACAGGGGCCCTAGGTACACCGCCAGGGCGTAGACCCTTTATCCGGCTCCCACCTCTGAAGGTTGTAAGCCGCTGTCCAGTCATCCCAGCCATCTGGGCTCAGTGCAGAGTCTGCAGACACCCGCCCCCCAGAGGCGTGAAGCGTCTGGTTTGCAGTTTACCTCGCTCAGGGCACGCGGTAGTTGTGAAGCAGACAGCACACACGCGTATTGCCCAGTAACATTTTTATGCTCCTATATTTCATCATGAAAAGCACAGGAGAGGGGAGCACAGATCACACAAAGCAATAAAGCACTCTGCATGCAGTGTCCTTCACTAGCTCACCCTTTGCTTGGGCGATCATGCTGTCCCACTGCATACCTGCCTTTGCAGCAGCCTCTCTCATCTCAATCAGGTGTAAGATGGATCTCCCCAGTTCCCCCCTGTGCAGACACTTGCTGGGGTCACTGGCTTCTTTTGTTCTGCCTTTCACTATTTTTCCACTGCACTCAGCCCCCCGCCCCCCAACACAAGGGGAGGAAGTGTCTTCTCCCAGATAGAGCAAACCCATTGTCCCAAAGTCTTGTACTTGGCACAGATGATCATGGAGTGCTGATGGCTCACTCCCCATTGTCTCTAGCCCAGCAGAGATGTGACATCGCCCTGCTAATTCCTGGGGTGGGTTTCCCACCCATGTAGGCTTTCCACAACACAGAGATTTCCTGATACAATTTCATAACATTATCCACAGAGCTCCCAAATTGTCACAAGGGTCATCGCTAATAATCAAATCACAATACTAATGTGGGTGAGGTTCTCATGGATGTGTTGCTCTGGCTGGCTGATTTGTCTGATGGTTTTGATGTACCCCTGACCCAGTCTTTCTCTTTCACAAGAGCGTTAGTGCATCACAGCTTCCCGCATGGCTGTGCCCTGGTTTCTGTGCAGAATGCAGTTTTAGGAACGTTTTTGAGTACACAGAGAGACTGGGATCCATCACCCATTTATTAATGGTCCTGCTGCCCCTCTAATCTCTGCCACACCCTGATTGTGGGCATTTGCTTGCTTCTACCCTTCTCTATCTCCACAAGCCATAGCTGGCCCAGAGTATTCCTCCTCCAGGTCCATTCTCTGTGCCAGGCTTTCCACTCTCACACCTTTGACCACACCCAGGACGCTGCATTGGTCATTTCTAGGTCCTTGCATCCTCTTTCCCAGGGGCATGGATGCCTGCCATGCCCTCAGCAGGGTGACCACTGAGGATCCCAATAATGTGTATTGCCATAGGGCCTAGGTACCCCAGTCATGGCCCAGGCCCCCGTGGTGCCAGGTCCTGTACAAATACAGAACAAAAACACAGTCCCTTCCCCAAAGACCCTATAGTCTAAGTGCTTGTCTGTACTCCCAGCGCTCCAACAGCAACAGAAAGGCTGTTTTCACTCACTGTAGTTCACCCACATTCTGAGAGGCAATAGCGAGAGCGACAGAAGAATCCTAGCAAGGCTGCCCTGGGGTTAGGTTGACATATCCCTGGTACTCAGGGTTGTACATTTTTTACACCCCAAGTGATGTAGTTGGGTCAATCTAATTTTTCACTGTAGACCAGGACTAAGCACAAGATGAGAGACACCAGCCAGATAGGGGCACAGAAGGAAAGAATGAGAGAATATTGGTGAATGTCACAGGCGGCGGTCTCAGCAGCCAGGCATCACAGCCCAGGTGAGCTTTGCAGAGGAATGTGGAAGTGGCTAACAAGGTAGCTTTGTGGAGGTTTACGGGGAGCTCCTCCCAGGCATGCATGGAACCATCAGAGACAGCACAAAGGCACTTGTTTGGAAATTGACAAATGGGCGATGGAGGCTGGCAGGACGGGCCGATCAGAGGGGGAGTCGACATGTCACTAGTGACTGATGGGGCTAGACCGTGAAGAGCCTTGAAAGGGAAGACAAGCAACTTATGTTTGGTGCGATACAGAAGGAGAAGCCAATGGAGAGACATTGCCTCCTGGGCCTCTCCCCTCCCATTCACTATTGCCTGGACCAGCTGCCCCCCTTCATAATCCCAGAGCATCCCTGGTACCACTGCAGTAGCCACTCACGTTGGCAGGGAGTCAGATGAAACGTGGAGGAGGAGTCATGTGACTTCCCTGCTCTCCACAGCAAGTGCCCATCACCACATTGGGGAACCCCTCCAGCTGGCATCAGCTCTCTCCCGACACCACTGGGAATCTCCCTGGCTGCACTGTCTCAGCTGGGCATCTTCCCAAAGTGACTGCAAAACCCAGGGATGGAGCCTGGCCTCCAACAGGGACTGGGTGCTCACAGGTCTCACCGCCCTGCACTGTGCAGGGGAAGGGGGAAGTCAGGCACCTTTGCTCAGCTCAGATAATCTGGCCTGTATTTACCACCTCAGCCACGTGCCCAGAGAGGAGGAAGGTCAGCAATGGACCTGAATTAAAGGAGTGAGCAGCAGAGCATGCAATGATGTCCATTCATGAATGTCCGGGACAAGGGACCAGGAGGGGGCAGTTAGACAAGTGAGGGCATTAGAGCACCAAGGTGCGGGAGGGAATATCCCTTTGTTGGATTGTCTTGTGTTGGTGAGAGACGAGCTTTCGAGCTGACACAGAGACTTAAAGAAGAGCTTTGTATATCTTGAAAGCGTGTCTCTCTCATCAGCAGAAGCTGGCCCAGTAAAAGCTATTCCCTCCCCTGCCTTGTCCCTCTAATATCCTAGGGCTGACAGGGCTACAATAACATGACATTTGAGCATTTATCTTAGCAGCAGGGAAGGGGGTTCTGGAGGCGTGGACACTAACAGGTCCAAGCAAAGGACAAGACAACTTTGAAGTCAGAGAAATGTAGGGCTGGCAGGGACCTCAGGTCCATCCCCCTGCACTGAGGCAGGACCAAGTAAACCCAGACCATCCCTGGCAGGAGTTTGACCAAACTCCAATGATGGGGATTTCACAGCCTCCCAAGGGCCACTGTTCCTGTGCTTAGCTATCCTGAGAGTTAGATGATCTTTCCTAATGTCTGACTTAAACCTTGCTACAACCTAAGCCCATTACTTCTTGTCCTAGTCTTGGTGCACATGGAGATCAATTGATCCACATGCTTTTTGGAACCATCTTTTACATATTTCATGTTCCCCTTCTGCCTTCTCTTCTCTAGATTAAACCTCCCCAGTTCTTTCAATCTGTCCTCAGAAGTGATGTTTTCAAAACCTCTAATCATTTTTGTTCCTGTCCTCTGGAATCTCTCCAAATTGTCCACATATTTCTTAAAGTGTGGTGCCCAAAACACAGTTACCCCCTGTGTCTTACATACAATCCTCCTGTTAATACACCCCAGATTGACATTTGTCTTTTATCATAGAATCATAGAAGATTAGAGTTGGAAGGGATCTCAGGAGGGCATCTAGTCCAACCCCCTGTTTGTTGCCCTCTGCTGGACTCTCTCCAACTTGTCCACATCCTTTTTGTAATAGGGGGCCTAAAACTGGACACAGTACTCCAAATGCAGCCTCATCAATGCCGAATAGAGGGGAATAATCACTCCCCGCAATCTGCTGGCAATGCTCCTATTAATGCAGTCCAATATGCTACTAGCCTTCTTGGCAACCAGGGCACACTGCTGACTCAGATCCAACTTCTTGTCCACTGTAACCCCCAGGTCCTATTCTGCAGAACTGCTGCCTAGCTCGTCGGTCCCCAGTCTGTAGCTGTGCATGGGATTCTTCCGTCCTAAGTGCAGGACTCTGCACTTGTCCTTGTTGAACCTCATCAGATTTCTTTGAACCCAATCCTTCAATTTGTCTAGGTCACTCTGTATCCTATCCCTCCCTTCCAGGATATCTACCACTCCCCCTAGGTTAGTGTCATCTGCAAACTTGCTGAGGGTGCAATCTACCCCATCCTCCAGATCATTAATGAAGATATTGAACAAAACCAGCCCAGACCAACCCCTGGGACACTCCACTTGTTACCAGCTATCAGCTAGACATCGAGCTATTGATCACTATCCGTTGAGCCCGATGGTCTAGCCAGCTCTCTATCCATTTTATAGTCCATTCATCCAACCCATACTTCTTTAACTTGCTGACAAGAATACTGTGGGAGACTGTATCAAAAGCTTTGCTAAAGTCAAGGTATATCACGTCCACCGCTTTCCCCACATCCACAGAGCCAGTCACCTCTTCATAGAAGGCAATCAGGTTGGTCAGGCATGACTTGCCCTTGGTGAATCCATGTTGACTATACCTGATCACTTTCCTCTCTTCTAAGTGCCTTAAAATGGATTCCTTGAGGACTTGCTCCATGATTTTTCCAGGGATAGAGATGAGGCTGACAGCTTCACATCACTGACTCATATTCAATCTGTGATTGGTTATAACCCCCAGATCCTTTTCAGCACTAGTACTACTGCCTAGCCAGTTATTCCCTATTTTGTAGCTGTGCATTTGACTTTTCCTTCCTAAGTATAGTACTTTGATCTTGTCCAATTCTCCAATGCATCAATTCATTCTGAGTTCTGATCCTGTCCTTCAAAGTACTGGCAACCCCTCCCAGCATGATGTCATCCATAAATTTGATAAGCATACTCACCATTCCAGAATGCAAGTGGTTGATGAAAATATTGAACAGCAATGGAACCAGGACGACCCCTGTGGGAGCCCACTAGGTACATCCTCCCAGTTGGAGAGTGAATGATTGATAGCTACTCTTTGAATACGGTCTTTCAACCAGTTGTGCATCCACCTTATAGTAATTTCATCCAGACCACATTTCCCTAGTTTGCTTACAAGAATGTCATGTGAGTATGTCTAAAGTTTTACTAAAGTCCAGTTATATCATATCTACTGCATCCCTCCATCCACTAGGCCAGGGATCCCACCCATGAAGGAAATTAGGTTGATTTAGGATGATTTATTCTTGACAAATCCATGCTGACTAGTACTTATCGCTTAATTATCCTCTAGGTTTGAACAAGCCGATTGTTTAATAATTTGTTCCAGTATCTTTCTGGGTATTGAAGTGAAGCTGACTAATCTATAATTCCCCAGGTCCTCCATTTTCTCTTTATTGCCCTCCTCCAGTCCTTTGGGACTTCACCCAACCTCCACGAGTTCTCAAATATAATCCCTATTAGCTCAGAAGGATGGCTCAGTTCCTTCATTCCTTAAGTACTCCGGGGTGAATTTTATTAGGCACCACCGACTTAAATAAGTCTGTATTATATAGATATTCTTTAACCTGTTCTTTCCCTATTCTGTTCTGATATTCTTCCCTCTTGTTTTTAATAATAATTGTTTTAAGCATCAGATCACAATTAACATTTTTAGTTAAAGATGAAGCAAAAAAGATGTTAAATACTTCACCCTTCTCTGTGTCATCAGCTATTTGCTCTCCTTCCCTATTAAGTAATGGACCTACATTTTCCTTCATCATCCTGTTATATCCATTAAAGAAATTACTAGAAAACCTACTCTGGATAGGGTATGATGCATTTCTACATTACAAAATCTCACTGACACTACTAACTAGGGATCCAATTCTGCTCTCATTTACATTGTAGTACATTTTGACTTCACTGCAATTACTCTAGATTTATATGTGTACATTTACGATTCGAATTTGATCTTCACACTGAACCAAATTCTATTCACAGGGACTCTTGCCGACCTTTTCTTCTGCATCATGGCTGTGCAGTCTTTATACTTGTTTTGGAGTACACAACATTTGGACATATATACAAAACTGAAATTTTTGCAGTGACCTCATGATACGTTGCTGAATGTTTGTATGAATCTGAAATTCCAAGAAACTGAAAATTACAAGCCAGGTGGACTAAACCCTTTGTTTTCAGTTGACTCAGACTGGTGGGTTTCATTCAGTCTTACTTGCTCCTTTGGAAATATCTGGCTACTTTTGAAGCTTAAGCTTTTATGTTACAAACAGGGCATATGCAAGAGTCATAGAGGGTGCTGTAAGTGAGATCAGGACCTATGATTCTTCCCCACTCATCTGGAGATAGCACCTGTGTGTGCTGCGTTTTGTGACCCACACTGTCTCCTTCGCTAATGAGAACTGGGGATCCAAAGATTTAATTTGATGTAAAAATGCTCCTAAGTGACTGCTCAGTAATAAGGGGGGAGGTCTCATCATTTTAATTATAATTGATCATTATTACAGTATGGCCTGGCAGCTCTGACTGAGGCTGTGCTAAGTGCGGTGCATGCACATAGGAAGAGACATTGCCTGCTGCAAAGAGCTTACAGGCTAAACAGGCAAGATCAAGGGAGCATTTCCCCCTGTATTTATGGAGGGTGAACTGATGTCTGGTGCAGCAGAGTGAGGCCCTCCAGTCACACACACCGTCTGTGGCAGAGTCAAATGTTTAGCGCTCCCTGCGCCTTCCTCTGAGCCACTATCCCTGCCAAAGTAACATCTCACGTTCCTCCCCAGCAACGGGCTATAAAATGACTACCAAAGGCTTCGAGGCTTATCTTCCACCTTCCACCTGCTAAACCAAGCCTATGGTGGTGTCTGTACTAGCATTTCCCCTCCAACATTTCCCACCATGGCTAGCACTGGTGCGGGGAGCCTGTTTTAGCCCAGCCTGGATCAGGTCTAGACATTGGAGGTTAAAGCATGGGACAGAGGCTTTGTCTACACCCACACCCTGCCTCACCAGCACCAGGGAGCTGCCCTGCTGGTAGCAACAGTGAGAAATGTTGGGGAAAGACCAATGTAGAGAGGGCTGCAGGGAAAGTGCAGGAGAAGAAGAGGGGTGGAGAGGACGGCTGACGCTCAGAGAAAGCAGGCAATGCTGGGGGAGAAGTAATGTCAGCTGGGATCTTGCTTGGGCGAAGTGGAGCACAGAAAAGGTAGATGGAAGAATGCGGCATCAGGGAAGACTGGAGGTGACAGTGAGAGACAGAGGCATGAGGGGTGGAGCTATTCGCACTGCCCACTTGCCCGATGTCTGACCTGGACACAATGGGGGCTTCTCCAGTGAACCCCCAAGTCCCTCTAAAGCTGGCTGTGCAGCTGGCTGCGACTGCTGTCAGTGCAGACTGTCACAGCACCTGAAATGTGCTAGGTGCTTTCCAAACCTAGAGGGAACGCCCCGAAGAGCGGACAAGGCGTGACCTGATGGAAAAAACACTGATGCAGAACTCCAGGCGCATGGAAAATTAGCAAGAGCTTCCTCGTGTCTGTATCGTCCTTACCCTAATGAACGGTGTGAAAGGACACCAGGATACTGATAGAAACACCTCCACTTCCAGACCTCGCACGTTTCGCACTGCTGCTGTGCTTTGCTGGTGAGCGTCTGGCTGTTTGTGTTGCACAAGCCGGCATGACACACGGCTCAGCAGGACCCTGGCAAAGCTTTCTGAAAATGGAAAACCAGCTGGTGCAAAGGAGAACATGGTGTGCTGGGATCATCGTGTTTTCTGCATCACCAGGTCTGAGGAATTTGCACAGGAAACAAGTGCACAAAGCCCTCTCTGGCGCCAGGCCTCCCGAGTTTCGTGTAGGTAACATTCCCCAGGAGGTGTAGTGGCCAGAGCTCCTTTCCTGCAGGCCTGAGGAAGTTTGCTTTAGCAGAGCTCGCCCCTGCTTACCTCGTAAGGGACACAGGAGAAAAGCCCCAGCGCTGTGGGCCTCCTAACGAGCCAAGGAATGGGAGCTGCAGTTGAATACCCAGGAGGGGGGTGCAGAGGGGCTCCTCCCCTGTATCCCTCCTGAATCAAGAAATGGACAATGCAGCTGGACCAGGAACTGCGCAGAGATCAGTGAGTGGCGGGGGATCAAGGCAAGTCACCAGGAAAAGCCCAAGTCATTTAAGGTTGCAGGGAAAAGATAAAGGCAGCACAAAAGCAGAAGTTAGTGCTTGCCATGGGGCTAAGGGGAATAGGAACAGCTTTTACAAACATGTCAAGGGAAAAGGAAATACTAGAGAGTCGAGACAAAGTAGGCCCATTAATAAATTAGGAGGAATATTAAATTAATGATGATCCTCAAATGGCTGCATTACGGAACTAGCGATTTAAATCTGTCTTTAACAAGAAAAACAAGGGAAAGCGGTTTAGACAACGAGGAAGCAGTGAAGGGCAAGGCAAAGAGAGGGAAATACTTGGGACAGTGGGTCTGGATTGCCTGGATGCCAGACCCTCATGAAGCCAGCAATCGTCTCTGAGATGCCCTGGGTAAGTGCCAGAGACCCAGGGATAGCATGTACCAATCTGCAAACAGGGAAGCCAAATGCGTGCCAGCTCTTGGACAGGTCTCACTCTACATTAGTAAAATAAAGGAACAAAGAGGACGAGGAAGCGGATAATGGACCAGGAGCCAAGAGAAGCAGGACCACAATGCTAGGACGGGAGCTGATCGTGGCAGGGAACGTCAGTGTTTTGGGGGGGGGGGGACAGTAAAATGACAAATGTCATTGTCTAGAGATGTGAAGGCCAGAAGAGGCCATGCTTAAAATCCAGTCTGGCCCCAGGGGTTCCTGCCTCCAGCCCAAGCCTACTGGCTGACAGAAAGGCTGTCCATGTGCTATAGGCTGATATTTAGGAAAGCAATTGATTGAGTCATTCGGCTTCGCTCAGTTTCAGCACTGCCCCAAGGACTGCATGCTGTGGCTGGCCTGTAAAAACAGGGTCCCTGGCACAGTCAAGTACTGACTGGGGCTGGCTAGTGAGTGCCATGGGAAGCGTTGGGCCGGGTCTCACGTAGCATGCCCATCAGCAACTAGACGAGGGAGTGAGCAGCCCAGAGTGGAAAGTGCCGGTGATGCTAATGGCCCAGAACCTCCAATGCTGACGTGTGCTGGCTCCATTGAGTGCCTGGCTGTGAGGGGGTTTGCAGCAGGGGCCTGAAGCCAGGTGTTTCACACATGGACACAGTGCAAAGAAAACTAGGGCAGTTCAGGCTGTTTGTCCCTGTGTCTGTCTTTGTCTGTCTCTCCATTCTTATGTGCCCATCATGGACTGTGAGCACTCTGGGGCTGGGACTGTCTTTTTGTTCGGTGTTTGTGCAGCGCTTTACACCATTGGGCCCTGGGCCATGACTGGGGTCCTCAGCTCTCTGGTAACAATAATAATGAATGAAAGACGATTTAGCACGCAGCATTAAGGGTAGCTTTATATAAAGGTGGAAGTGTCCAATTCAGGGCCATAGGCTCTGCCTCACCCAGCCCTCCATGGGGTGGGATCAGAGAAGAGGAGCAAAGTTTTTCAGGACTGGAGAGTTATGAGGAAGCTTAAAAGCACTCCATGTGTCCAGCTGGGCTGGCGATTCATGGATTCCAAGGCGAGATGAGACCGTTGTGATCATCTAGTCTGACCTCCTGTACAACACAGGCCAGAAAACTGCCCCCAAATTATTGCTAGAGCAGATCCCTTAGAAAAACTTCCTCCTTGACTGAAAAATTGCCAATGATGGAAAATCCATCATGACCCATAGAAATTGTTCTAATGGTTAATTACTCTTACTGTTAAAAATGTACACCTTATTTCTGTCTGAATTTGTCTAGCTTCAGCGTCCAGCCATTGGATCGTGTTAGACCTTTCTCTGCTAGACTGAAGAGCCCATTGTGATGCTGACAGGCCAGTAGCTAGCTCAGGTCAGAGCCAGATCAATTCACTTGTGTTAGTATAGAGCAGAGCGAGTGTTAAATGTGTGAGTGTATTTGGTGTTTAAACTTCATGAGAACTAATGGGACGTTACTTGCATAGTTTTCAATTGTTTGTGTCCTGCAATAATGTAGTAGCAAATATTTGCATTGCATATGTCCTTCTATTTAAACCTTATGAAATGCAAATGAAGAGCTTTATCAGGAAAATGCTAGTGTCAAAGCAAGTGGTTATTGTGTGTGAAGACCTGAGGTCAAAGACTGAAAATGCATTCCTCACTCTCCATCATCAAAGGAAAAGCCCAGGTGGGTAGTAACTCTGTCAGCGTGTTTCTGTCTGAAGAAATATGGTTTCAAAGAAAGATACTTCATCTCTAAACTGTTCGGACTCTCACAGGGATGTGTACCAGATGCAAAGCAGAGATCCTCAGACACAATCTGCATGCCCTGAAAAAGGCTTTTGGGAAACTGGCAGTGTGTTACATCATTGTCACCTTTTGGAATGACAAACTGTGACTCATCTGTGCACATATTTTACCTGCTTTAACCTCTCAATAACTCTCATTTCCTTTTCTTAGCTACTAAACTTTTAGTTTACTAAAGAGTTGGCTACAAGCGTCGTCTTTGGTGTAAGAACTAAAGTACCAGCTGATCTGGGGGTGACTGGTCCCTTGGAATGGGAGTAACCTGATGTGCTGTGATTTTTTGGTTTGAATTACCTTTTATCACAAAGTCCAGTTTGTCTGAGTAGCAAGATAGACTGGGGAGTCTAAAGGGACTGTCTGCGACTCCATGGTAAGACTGGTAGAGTGATCCAGGAGTTCACATTTGTCACCAGCTTGGTGAAATCTAATTATAGAACACACCACCAATTGCGCTGTTGCCCTGTTTTTTGACAGTTTGCCCTGAGATAGACGCTCACAGGTGTGAGCCATTCCAAACAGCCAGTGACACCATTATTCAATATTTGTTCCCCAGGTAGGCACTTGCCGTCTGTGATCAAGTCTCCCCTTCCCCTAGTGAGATAAATAGATTGTACTCCTGGAGTCTGTCACTCTAAGGCAGGTTTTCCAATCCTTCAGTCATCGTTGTGGCCTGTCTCTGACCCCTCTCCAGTTCAGCAACATCCCTCTTGAACTAAAGCCGAGGGCTTCGGTTATCTGGGGGCTTTGATTATCCGAGCCTTGTCTAGTGATCTACCCCGGCCACACTCCGCTCCAGGAGTCAGCAGTAGAAGGCCAGAGTCCCGCTCTGCATTGGCCTGCTGCTGCCGAGCAAACAACTGCACCCTCCTGGCAAAGCATGTGTCAAGGTCTCTGATAGTGTGTGGACCAGAGCAACACAGGCAGCTGCTCTGGTGCTGCAAGGGGCACAGTGTTGAGGTCCTGCGCCATGGGCCGTACCAGGATCTAGGATCGAGCCTGCCACAGAGAACGGAGGAAACGGGCCTGGCATGCTCAGTGGCTCAGCTGCCTCACTCCGCCAGTATGTCTGGCTTCAGGGTGCTGCAGAGATCAGTCTGCTCTCAACAGGGGCACAGGGCCCGTCTGTCCCCACCCAGCACTGCTGGCCCCAGAGCCCCATCTTCTAATAGTGAGGGGCCGGGGGCTCTGGCTTTGCAACTGGGGCCTCCATGCAGGTGTCCTGGGCCAGGCTCCAAGCGCATGACCAGCAGGTTCATTATATGGGCACAGCACTGGAGTGAGGATGGCCGTGGAAGCAAGGCCCTTGTCAATGTTTTATAAGCCCAGCATCCCCAGGGTGTGTTTACAGGGCAGTAAATAAAAGCACTCAGCCAAGTGACATTTGTGTTCTGCAAATGCGATTATTATGCATGATTAGCAGCCAAGCACGCTGAAAACCCACACGAGCAGCGAGCGGGAGCCCCAGCGCTGGGCCATGAGAAATGGCTCCACGGGCCCAGGTGATGCCTCGCCATGCCCTGGCACTGGCGGCTGTCCCATGGCACATGAAGCATGGCACTGGGCCCTCCTGCTGCTGGCTGGGCTTCACCAGCCAGGCAGCCAACTGCTTCCCCAGGCCCCAAACCCACTGCCTCCAGCTCCCACGCTCCCTTCCTGGTGCTTCCCCCCACTCTCCTTCCCCCCAGCCCTTCTTCAGACTCCTCTCCTCCTGGCTGTCCTAGCCCCTCTTCTGCCTCGCTCCCTGCCTGCTCCGTGGCGTGGCTGGGACAGGTGACGAGTTCAGGATTTATTTTACAGCTGCTGACCCTGCTTTCCAGCGAAATGCATCCAAACCCACTGCTTAGCTTTAATTATTTATCTGTAACCAATTTGGCAGGAAAACCAATTAAACGAGTGGGTGATTAATGACCTGCTGATTTGCACAGGTCCCTCATTTCAATGTCTATATAAAATATAAGCACATTTCCAAGCTGCTTCGCCTGCTTGGCTCGGTCCCAGGGCCCTGGAGCTGCGCTGGATGCTTGTGCGGCATTCACAGCTCACACCCCATCTCTCTGCAGAGCAAGCAGTGCTGGGGCTGCCTCCTGTTAGCTCCGCGGACACCTGCGAGGGAGTGGGTCCCACATCCGTGCCGGTCCTGCCCTGGAGGCCAGCTCACATCCCTGGCAGGACCAGCGCCTTGCCAAGGAAGCCCCTTGCCAGCACTTCTCAGGCAGCCAGCATCTGAGTGAGGGGAAGGCGCGGCCAGGGACGGGCACGGCGCTGGCTGCTGGCCTTGCTGCACTGTGCGCACCACGGAGCAGGCAGGCTGGAGCAGCTGTTAGCACTGCTGGGCTGGAGGCCGTTCACCTCCACCTCCTCATGTGCTGCCCCATGTCTTCCCGTGTAGCAGCAGAACAAGCCTTGTCCAGGAAGGGGCTGTCCTGGCCCTGGGGAGGCAGGAGGCACTCTGGTTCAGGACACTGCCTTAGAGAAGACTTGATCTCTTTGGGCGCGAGGTGCTGGAGCTTCAGCTGTTCAGGTAGAAGTGGGAAGGGCGTGTTAGACGACCTCCCCCCACAGCCCTCCCCTCCTACAGGCCAATCTTCATGTGGAGGGGGAGCAGGGCTCCTGCTGCCACAGGACACCCGCTCTGCCTGGGGAGGCCTCTCCCTGGCCCAGCACATCCTTCATGGGGGGAGCTGTCCAGCCTGGCACAGTCGGGCGCAGATCCAGCAGCAACTCCCGGGAGGAGGGAACCTGGCGACACAGCACCTAGCCTGGCGAGACGTGCTCTCAGGAGCCTCCCAGCTGCCTGGGGAAGATCCTGTGGGGACTCAGACGGGGCCATGCCCACTGCTAACATCCCCTGGGCATGGTCCCTGTGGGCCAGCTACAAGACACCGCTGGCAGCACCGGGCTGGCTGCCTCCCGTGGGCACAGTGACAGGCAGTGAGTACAGGAAACTGGAGCGCTGGCCCCGCTGCTGCCCACCACCCTTCGCTCACACCCCGGGCACAGCGATCTCAGCACGGCGCCTGCCCCAGTGTGAAACCAGCACAACGCAGCCTCAGGCAGCGAGCTGCTCCTGACTCCCAGGTCCCAGCACAGCTCAGTAACTGAGGCAGCCAGCAGGGAAGGTTCCCGGGGTCGTCTCTCTCCCAACCCCTGCAGAGCCTAGGCGCACACGTGGCATCTGGGCCCCAGGCTGGCTTTCTGGAGGTGTTCTCTGCGCTCTCCCCCTCCTGCACTGGGCTAACCCAGCCCTACCTTGAGGGTGTCAAGCCACCTCAAAGTGCAGGAGGGCTGGGCCATAGCCATCTTAGCATGATGTACAGGGGAACACAAGACAGCCCCAGGGCGGGGGTGTGGGCATCACACGGGGCCCTGCTGCTTTGGGGGTTGGAGGCACTGAGTATTTCCTTGCATGGCAGCAGGGCCCATTTCACAGGGCTGGCGGGGACAGGCAAAGGCTGGGGCTGTCTTGTACCATTCTCACAGCCACAGCTTCCTGCTGGTGGGAGGCTCCAGGGGAAATGCTGGGAGTCCCAGCATTGGGACCACTGGGATGGTCACAGCTGGACTGGGCAGATTCCTGGAGGACATGGCACCTGAAGCCAGGGCCTTGTAGAGGTGGCTGAATGGGACCCAGCAGGACTTTTCTGTCCTGCGCTGTTAGGTCCCATGGTCTGCTGCATGCTGGCAACTGGAGCAGGACAGAGGTTGGTGCAGTGTAAGATGTGCCAGGGCTGCAGCCGAGCCGGGTGCTTTCTCCTCGTGTGTCTGGGAGGCTGGGACATAGCCTCTGGAGGGTACCATGGGGACAGATGCAGAAAGAGGCACCGTGCCTGGTAAGAGCGGCAGCGTTGAGATAGGAATGGTAAAGCCATTAATCTTTAGAAATACAATTCACTGCGCAAAACAGAAAGGAAAAAGAGACACCTCATTTATTATCAGGCGCATTGTGAGAGTCCGGCTCTTTAATTATCTCACCAAATTCTACAGCCCATTCATCAAGGCGCCACTGCCAATCTGCCGAGATTACCACCCATGTGCCATCGGAGCCAGCCCCCTACCACACTCACCCACCGCTGCACGTCTCACCGCAGCCAGGCTTGGCTTTGGTGCTGGGATTAACCTTGGGATGGGCTGCTTCCATTCACGGGACATCAGCAGCGCCTTGGAAGGGAATTGCCCAGAAGCACTATGTTATTGCTCTAGGCCTGCAGAGGGGACCAGCCAGACGTGGTGTGTAATGGGACTGTGCTCACCTGGCCTGCTCTGGGACACATGGCACTGCACGTCTTTCCTGGGGTGGGGTCAGGGAGCTGCATGATGCAAGCTGGTGTGCAAGGGAATATTGCACCTTGTAGCCTTGAGGGAGGTGGGGAAATTGCACATATAACCCCAATGCTGGAACAGGCCATAGCCGTGCATGAGGCCATGCATGGTGCAGTATGGTTGCAGGACATGCAGCATGGCACCCCTTTGTCGGTTTGGGCATCTCACTGTGGGACCCCAGTGTAGGTCTGGGACATTGCACCATGGCTTCCCAGTGTGGGTCTGGGATGTTGCATCATGGGACCCCAGTGTGGGCCTGGGGCATTGCTCTGTTGGACTCCCAATGTGGGCCTGGGGCATCGCACTGTGGGACCCCAGTGTGGGCCTGGGGTGTCGTATTGTGGGACCCCAGTGTGGGCCTGGGGCATCATATTGTGGGACCCCAGTGTGGGCCTGGGGCATTTTAATAGATTCATAGATTCCCGAGGCCAGAAGGGACTGTTGTGACCATCTAGTCTGCCCTCCTGTGTAACACAAGCCAGAGAACATCCCCCGAATAATTCCTAAAGCAGAACTTTGAGAAAACCATCCCATCTTGATTGAAAAATAGTCAATGATGGAGAATCCACCACGCCACATGGTCAATTGTTCCAGTGGTTAATTACCCTCACTGTTAATTTACACTTTATTTCCAGCCTGAATTTGTCTAGGTTCAACTGGAGCGTGTTAGACTTTTCTCTGATTGATTGAAGAGCCCATTATTAAATATTTGTTCCCCGTGTAGGTACTTATAGATGGTGATCAAGTCCCCCCTTAACCTTCTCTTTGTTAAGGTTAATAGATTGAGCTCCTTGAGTCTATCGCTATAAGGTAGGTTTTCTAATTCTTTTATCATTCTCACGGCTCTTCTCTGACCCTTTCCAATTTACCAGCATCCTTCTTAAGCATGGACAACAGACCTGGATGCAGGATTCCACCAGTGCCAAATCCAGAGCTAAAATCACCTCTCTGCTCCGACTCAAGACTGGGCCTGGCGAATTCCTGGTGGCACCCGAGTGTGGGCCTGGGGCATTGCCCCATGTCCCTTGCATGCTGCGTGTTTTCACCAATGCCCCTAGGCTGACAGGAGCGACATTGTTCTCTGGACTGCTCTGGGTGGAAGGCCCGTGCTGCACAGACTCAGTGAGGTCTCTGCCCCAAGGAGCTTACAGACCAGCTCAAAGAAATAATGCCAGGAATGCTCTAAGACCCAGGGAAAGGGGCTGTGTGGAGAACAGAGCAAGTGAAGTCCTTAGACAAAGGCACCCTGAGCCAGCAGCAATGCAAAAAGCAACAGCAATGGAAAAGGGGGAGAGCCTTCCCCTCAGCTGGCGGAGACCCAGCTACCAGTATCCCAGTTCTAGCCCCTGCTGCGGAGGGTAGGGGGTGTATTCCAGTCCTGGGCCCTCCACGCAGAAGGCTCTGCCTCTGGCTCAGAGCCAGCGGAGGGGAAGTACCGTACATGTTTCATGGGCCCGGGGCCGGACTCAGCACATGCTGAGCACACTGACTTCAACGGGGCTGTTCACATGCTGAAATTCTGGCTCTTGCTTCAGAATCCAGCTGGGCCCGGGGCTAGCCAATAAACTGTCCTTCTCCACGGTCTGTCTGTCAGGAGCTGTGTCCGTGGTCACACGCCGCTGGATAGTTCCCTGTCCTCTGGACACTGAGCCCCGTGGAAGGGCAATTATGACTGTAGCGCAGAGCACTATGGGCCGATCCTTGCAATAACACGGCCTTTGTTAGCGTTCCTTGGGTCTCTTTTATGCAGAAGTGAAGCTATGTTGTACTTTTCATTGCAGTGAGCCTCACACTGTCTTAATAAAGCTCAATTACAGGGAGGGTGCCTTAGATCCTGCTACTGTGGGAGACCCACGCAGCAGTGATAAAGCAGGCCCTGAGGGGACACGTCCTCAGAACTGATGATAAGGCAGCAACACCAGCCAGCACTTCCCCAGAGGAATGGATAGCACTCCTGAGAGAGGGAAATCTCTGGCCTGGAATCTGGAGCAGGTCACACTGGTCTCTGCTGGCCTGGAAACTATTAATCTGTTAATTCACATCTATGAGGCCGGGTCTTCAGCATCCATTTGGGATCAATGGTTGTAATGATCTACCTTGGTGTGCAGCCTACTTGAAATTGTCCTTTTCTGCTTCCGCATCTCCCTGCAGACATGGGTCTGATGTTCACTGCTGCCCTGGGTCTTTGGGTACAGGTGTTTTGGAGTCTCTACCATATGAGGCAGAAGTGCCCACTCCAGCTTGCCCCAGGACAGGTCTGTGATCTGAGAGCACCAGGGTAGGGAGATTTCAGGGGATTGAACATGAAAAAGAACAGAAGGTTTAAAACAACAGATGAGAGAGATTGTGGGGGAAACCAGGAGAAGCCAAGCACAAAATGATGCTGTGTGTCTGAGACAGCGTTGTTGGAGCCGCGTTGGTCCCAGGATATTACAGACACATGGTGGGGGAGGGAATAGCTTTTATTAGACCAACTTCTGTTGGTGTGAGAGAGAAGCTTTTGAGCTACACAGAGCTCTTCTTCAGGTCTACAGCTCTTCTTCTCTGTGTGTGTGTCTGGGAGTCTATTTAGTGTGTCTGTATTAGCATCTGTGTCTTTCGCTGTACGTCTAGGTGTGTGTATGAGTATGTGTGTGAGTGTGTCTGTGTGTATGTATACGTGTATGACGACAATGGGACTCGCTAGACATGCTGAGAACACAGCTGGATAAGGCATGGCCTTGTCACAGTCCACTCCCAGCTCCTCCACCCCATGTGCTGTGTCTGCAGCCAAGTCATGTGCTTTTCGGGGCAGGACCATGGCTATTTTGTTGGTCTGCAAGGCAACTGGCACACTCCAGGCACTGAGCCAATACTAACTAGCCAGGACAACCGCATTCCTTGTCGCTCCCTTGGGTCGGTTAGCTGTGTCTCCCAAGATGAATGGCATCATCTATGCCAGGTCCCTCAGTGTTATCTCTCTGCCTTCCCGAGGGACTGACTTTCTCCATGGTCTTCCAGCCAGATCTCAGTGCACAGGCCACGTTTCAGTGCAAGGCAGGCTGGTTCTCAGGAGAGTCACAAGCATGGAGCAGGGATGAGCTCGCACCCTGGAACGCCTGAGAGCAGCAGAAGCACCTGGGAGGGGAACATGGGGGTGATTCCTCACCATCCCCAGGACTTCTCCACCTCATCAGAGCCTGAGGAGACCTTCACAAGGGAGAAAGGCAGGTTCCTGAAATGACTGGTGTTCTCTGGCCCTTTGTAAGGGTGAGAAATAATCAAAGAGCCTTTCACAGGAGCAAGGTAAATTGCAATGGCTGCTAGGCGCACCTCTGTCATAGGCAGCCAGAGAGATCAGTCACCAAGGATGAAAGAGTCTCAGATAATAGGAATCAGGCAGGATCTTGGCACAGTCTCTCTGGTATCTGCCTGTTCCCAAAAGGATTTGGCACAGCAACTGGTGGGAAGTTTCCTGAATCCCAACAACATCTTTCTATTAACATCTTCTGCCAATGGGAAAGTGCCCCAGTTAGCAGCCCAATAGCCCAGCTGCTATGGGATGAGGGTCCAGCTCTCACCCGTCTCCTGAGACACCAGATCTGGAATCAGAGGCAGAAAGTGTGGAGCATCTGGAAAGGGTTAGGAAGATCTGGGCACCAAAATGGCTGGACCCTCAGCCAGGTTCCAAGGTTGCGTCCTGACAAATGCCTCATAGGGAAAAGGGTAAAGGTGTCAATTAGGCCTGTCCCTGCTTCAGAAGAACCCACAACCATTGGCTTTGAGCAAAATGCCCCATGTCTGTGTCTCATCTGAGGGCACCATGTCTGAAAACCACCTGCAATCTCTTCAAACTCCCTTTGGCCGAGGCGGAAGGAACTTCCCCACCAAGACCCTCAGAGCCACTGGGGCAGCCCTGGGTCCTGGCTGCTCACAGCATCAGCGAGAGGGAGGCAGGGATCTCCACACTGGCCAGCGGTGCATCAGCAGAGATGCTCCATTGCACAGGTGGCCTCCCCAGGGACACATTACTTCTCAGCACCACAGGGGAGCTGAGACAGCAGTGTGGTGACACTCTGCTTCCCACTGCCCTGACATTGGCTCCCATGGCCCTCACCTTGGCAGCCAAAGGCAGATCAGATCTGACTTTTGACTGCAAATGTCCCGGCTGATGCTACTGTGATGGACTGGCGAAGCTGGGCCACAACTCCCATCACCCCTCCCCCACTGTAATCCCTTCCCTCCTTTCTCACAAGCCCCCTGCCCATCAAACTGCCCCTCTTCTTCTCCTGGGCAGTGCCAGGGCCAGCTAAGGGGAAAGGCCCTGAATGGGGAGGGGGGAGTGGCCAGGCTCTGTCTGGGAGCAGGAGCTGCTGCACAGCAGCAGGGATGGAGAGGAGCCACAGGAATTGTGGACAGAGCCTATGTGGACTGGGCTGTGCTGCCCCATCACAGCTGGGGGCTGGCTGGTGTGGGACTTTTGGGGCGTAGCAGTGGCTGGGCAGGGAGCCAGGGCAGAGGGGCTCCAAAGAGAGACACTGAGCCTGGACTGGAAAGCTGTGATGCCTGTTTGCTGGAGTGAGACTGGACTGGAGAGGGCCCCGCAGGCACCTAGGGCGCCCGGACTCTCCACTGGACAATCCCAGGGAGCCAAACAGGCACTGCTGTTGCTCAGCCTCTGCTCTGAGGCATCTGCAACCTTCCATTTCCTGACAGCCCCAGCCCAACCTTTCCCTGAGCCCTGTGGCTGAGCAGTTAGAGGGAGCCACCAGGGCGAGTGCCTGCTAGGCCGTGCTGCAGAAGCACCTACGGGGCTTGCCTCTGCGCTGCGCTATAGCAGGCACGCTACGAGCACCCTGGGGGCTGGGGACGGAGTAACTTGCAGGCATTGCACTGGCATCAGAAGGTGGGAGAGCCTCTCTTGAGGCAAACAAGCTCAGGCCCATCTGGAGTCCAGATTGGCTCCTATAAATGCTGCCGCTCGAGTGGGTGGGAAGCCAGACTTCACCACGCTCACTCAGCCACAGTGTGAGGAAGCGGGAACACGTTATACCCACAGCGCAAACGCTAGGGATGCCGAGACAGGCACAGTTAACCCCGAGGCGGCTGTGCTCCTGTGAGTCAGGGCTCTGGGGGAGGCCTCCTGAAGTTCACACGAGCCTGCGAGCCACGCCCAGGGAACACATACAGAGCTGGAAACGGTGGCTAGCTAGGCTGGCCCTGGGGAGCTGCTGGTCCATTCAGTATCGGTGCATGAAAGTGCACGGCCCATTGAAGGTGTAATCAAATCAATCATGATGAGTTAAGGGAGGTGTCCTGCCCAGAGACACCTTGGAAACGCTGGTGACACTTGCCTGGTGTGTGAAAGCTGGGAAGGGTACAGCCATGATGAACTGGGGAAGTCGTCTGTACGGTTTGTGAACTGTATGTGTGATCATGAACTCTTTCTCTCTATCAAGCAGTAAACTCCATTTTGCCTTCTCTGTTTCCTGTTCTCCATGGTGGGCCACAATTCCAAAGGCTGGTGGCAAAAGGATAATGAAAAAGGGGATCCAGGGGACACAGGGGCTTCGGTTCCCTTGTCAGCAATCAGGACAGCCTGCCCGGATCTGTGACAATAGTATCCTCTGCCTGACGGGCTGGCCCTTTCCTTTCTTTGGTTCCCCCCTTGCATGGGACTGACCACCTCCATCTGAACTGTCTTGTGCTGGGCCCCGAGAAGAGTGAGGAAGAGGGGTGAGCACTTGGAGTGGTCTCTAGGGCCCATAAGTTCAAAGGACCTACACCATGGTGGAAGCAGCTGGGGCGAATAGGCCCCACGTGGTGAGGAAGAGCTAAGGGGCAGAAGTCAGGACTCACCTCAGGGTCTCTCAGCTCATGCAGAGCTGCTGCGGGAGGACGGGGGGGCAGTAGAAGACCTGGGGCAGAGGAACAGGGCCTGGAGCCTAAGAAGCAGCATGGCCAGGTGCTGCATCTCCCCTGCTGTGGGTGCGGGGCAGAGGGAGGGCTGAGGGACCTACAGCCTGCCTGTGATCAGAAGGGTGGGGGCAGTTCTGCTACACTGGTCACAGGACTGGTGTCCTCTGGCTTCTCCAGAGATTCACGGGCCCTGCTGCTGAATGACTCAGGGTCGCCACCGAGCCAGTCAGCGCCTCGGAAGCGGCTCGGCCCATCCACCACCCTCCCTGACTCATCGCCAGTGTGTCCGCGTGCTAGTGTCAGACTGGGCTGGTGCAGTATGGCTGCTGTGACCCACGGATAGCCAGCTGGCTTAGCAACCTCCAGGCAGCCCTCCCGCCCCACCATGTGCTGTGCCAGATCCTGCCCTTCGCCCATGAGGGATCAAGTCCCACCCTCTTCCCACTGCAGGGCCTGACTCACTCGGGGGCACCTGTCCCAAAGGGGGCATGATCCCAGGGCACCTGGCACTTCACTTCTCTGCCAGGCAGAGCCGCTAAGGAACCATCTCCTTCCTGAGCTGGTCCATGCTGGGAGGCTCCTTTTCATGTGCCAGTCACCCCCCTCACAGGCAGTCTGAGGCTGAGGGGGCACATCCTCTATAGCCCCTCCTCAGCAGCCCAGGGTGCCAGCCAGAGTCATAGCACCACCCACCCCTGTGCCCCGGACTCCGCACAGCAACAGCAGGTGAGCTCTAGCTCGCGGCTTCCCCCCATGCCCATGGGACCCCAGTTCCCTGGGATGCTGGATGCCAGGCTCCCCTCTCCCCCAGGGCCCTGCCCTCCTGCCTGCTGGGCCTGAGCTTGACTGAGGCCCATGGGCACAGCCACACTCAACTGAGGGGCTGGCAATCTCCTTGGGAAAGGTGATGAGGGTGCTCAGGACTGGGGGCTGGCAGGTGCTGAGGCCACTGGCAGGGATCCTGGGGCAGAACACATGAGCTGAAGACCCCATCCTGGGTGCCCACTGCAGTGGGGAGAGAGAACTGTCTGCAGCTTCCTGTGGGAGCTCTGGGTCGAAGGGAGTGGGGAGATGGAGGCTCAGAACAACAGCTCAGCAGGCAGGCGGAGCTGGGATCTTCCCTGAAAAGGCCTGTGAATGTAGCGATACTCCCTGCCTCATGTCTGGCCTATACAGGTGGGACCGCAGGCCTAGCACCCAGCCTACACCCCATGGTGGTGTTGGGAACCTTTCCCACCCAGCCCAGTGCCCAACTCACACCCTAGGGTGACACTAGAAACCCCTGTCCCAGCCTACACCCCAGGGTGTCACTAGGACCCCCCCAGGCCCAGCCTACACTCCAGAGTGGTGCTGTATGTAACACCCCAGGCCCAGTACCCAGAGTGCCCATGCAGCGCCGGAAGCTCATCCTTTTATGAGGATGACAGTTTCTCCCTCCCCTACCCCAGGGCTGCCGGATGCCAGGTGTCGCATGCGACTCGTGCGTCACGCCTGCCCACGGCTCAGTGAGCTGGCATCGTCTTCCTGCCCCCGTCAGAGCTGTGGGAAGCAGTAGCGCCTTGTGGCCCTGGAGGACGCCCTGGCACCCACTGAATAGGCTTCCCCGCTGCAGGGGGAGCAGCTGAGAGCAGGGGCTGGCAGCCAAGGATTGGGCAGTGGCGAGATCTCTGCTGCCGGCTGCACCAGGGCTGTGCCAAGGCACTAACCCCTGCCACCCCACCAGCCCTGGGAGCTTCAGTGCCTCCCTGCAGCAATCCTCACACCACTAGCAGGGCCCAGGAGCCAGCCCCAGCTTCCCCTCCCACACCACCCCGGCAAGCTGCCAAGTCCTGCCCAGCTCCACGCCCTGCCCGGGCAGGCTGTGCTGACCAGAAACGTACCTTTATTGTATGGACTTTATTTGCAAATATGGAAATCAGCTCATTAAATACTTTGCATAAAATGCCACCCGTGGATCAGAACAAAACTTGGCAGCTCTACACGCCACTCGTTCCTCCTCACACCTCCCACGCTGAGCTGCAGCCCTGCTCCCTCTGCAGCAGCTTTCCCCCACCCAGCACTCTTCTGCCTTGCTCATGCACCCCAGGCCCCCAGGTTTCCCTCCCCCTGGCTCCATCCCCAGGATGGGCACAGCTGGGCCAAGGGGGTGGCTCTCCTCAACCCCTGACCCTCTGCAGGGCAGCAAGAGGAGGTGCCATGTGTCTCTGCTCCCCGCCCCGTGCCTGGTCTCTGCTGGCTGCAGGTCCCATGTGTGGCAGGCACGAGGGCTGGAGGGCAGGGCAGGGGGCGGCCGTGCTGCTGGAAGGAAGGAGGGCATGTTTCAGGGAGAAGGGAGGAGCGTTTTTGTCTCCACCTCCTGCTCCAGTGGGCAATTGCCATGGGGAAATGGGGGTGGCCCCACGGAGAAGGAAGATGGTGGGGCAGCATTCCCTCACCTCATTGGCTGCCTCCCCCTCCATCGGGGACTATGTCCAGCCCCACCTCAGGCCTGGGAGGGGAAGTGCGGGATTATCCCTGCCCCACAGACACACCAAGCCTTGTGGGGCGGGCAGAGGTTGGGATTTGGGGAGTGAGGGGCAGTGTGCTCTGGCAGCAGGAGGAGCTCCCTAGCCCCAGCCTGGGCTGACCGCCTGCAGTCTTCAGCCTGAGCCCTAGGCCAGAGCCCTGAGGTGGATCCACTCTGGCTGCACGCAGTGGGGCGTGGATTGGGCCAACGGACTGCATGCACTTAGCCGGAGCTCTCTGGGGAGCGATCACCTGCAGCACGCCAATGCGACTGCACTGGACCAGGGTGAGGAGAGGCAGGTGCTTGTTCCCACTGGGGACAAGTGCATTGCACACACAAACACTTGCATTAGTGACACATTGGTGGGCCAGAGCCATGCACTCATCCCACAGGCCTTGGCCACGGGCCGGATACTGTATGGGAAACGAAATCCAGGGAGCAGCACTGGCCACTGAGCAGGGCCCCAGGACAGGAAGCCCTGTAGCAGTGCCAGTGGCTCAGGGACAGCCCTTCTCACTTGGGGAGGGGCCGAGGGGGTCTGCCTTTGCAGGGCGAGCATGGCCTGAAGGGAGCTGGGCTGAGAGAGTCGTTTCCAGGTGCCAGGAGGGCTGCCCCAGCGTTTTGTGCCTTTATGGTTCATCCAGGAAGCTGGGAAGGGGAAATGGGCGGTTTGTGTTTAGCCTCAGGGCCATCAGACATGTCAAGGCTGTATTTGTGGGAGTTCTCCTTGAAGAATGCAAGTAAATGGCTCAGGGGCTCTCTTAGCCCTTAACTGATGTGCTGGGAATGAATCTGTGACAAAAAAACCTTTTCTTCCTACCTTTTCTAAGGCGTCTGAGTTAAATAAGCATTCATACAACCAAACAGAAAGACGAGGGTTTTAAATAGACTGACTAAAACTCCCCATCCATCCTCAATGTTCAAGTTCCTCTCCCTTGGTCTCTATGATTTCGGAAACCGGCCAGCTGTCCAGTCAGCCATAGAGTCTGCCACAAAAACCAGAAACAATTTCTAATGCCAATATACAAGCACGGAAAAATCACCCTCTATTTGAATTCCCCTTCTAGGTTCTCTTTAAACACTATAAAGAAGCCAAGAAGGGCACATACCTCATTGGGGTGGACAGTCTTTAACAAATGCCCTTCATGGGAGTATCCATGATAACTGTTTCCTTAAAAGAAGGACTCTGAATGAAAGCATACTGAATAAAAGGTGTAATTACTGGAGGCAACCTTAGCAAACACATAATTGACTGGGGAATCCTTAATAAAGGTAGCCTTACAAAAGTCAGTATCAAACTGGATCCAAAGAGAGAGCCGGGCAACATTTTTAATTTAAAATGACTTTTTGACCAATTTGTTTTTATAATCAAAAGAGAAATTTCTGCAGAAAGGAAATTGAAGGAAATTTTTCAGGTTGTTTGTCAAAAAAAAAACAAAACCAAAGCTGAAAAATTTCATCCGATCAGGGGAAAATTTTCAGTAATGCCACTCAAAACCTGAAAAATGTGGGAGAAAATATTCAACACAAAACAATTTTTTCCCTGTGAAAAATGTCCATGAAAGCATAAACAGCCGTTTCTGGAGCAACTCCACTGAAAGATTCTATGGTGCATGGAAGTGCTGGGTTTCATTTCTTATGCCCATAACAGCACACAGCCAATCTTATTCCTCTTCCTAAGGACAAAACAAACCTTTCCAACATTTCCAGTCTCTGCTTGCTTTGACCTATGTGAGTGCAGGCCCAATATAATGGGAAAGGTGGCTTTTGGTTTTGTTTTTACCCTTGTTTAACTAGAAAGTGACAACTGATTTTGTTCATCTTTTCCATAAAATGTCAACTTTGGGTTGAGACCAAGCAGGGACAATTTCAGCCCCTGAAATGGGTACATAATGGAAACTCACTCCCTGAGAAAGCTACAGTAAAACACAAGGCAAGTTTTCCCATCAAGTCAGGTTTGAATTATGAGGGACAAAAACATTAGAACAATTTTTAAGGTGAAAAACCATCATTTCCCCAAAAGGCTCCTAACTCATAAACACCTTGTCCAATTGCCCTCAAACACTCCACACACACTGGGTACAGAGCATGCAGGAAAGTGTTATATGGATGGAAGAGTAGGCGGAGGAGAGGGAAAGTGCCTTCCAAAAAGTCAGTCCTAGGAGCAGAGGGTTTGCTGGAAAAGGGCTGACTGCTGGTCCATGCTGGATATCCACCATCCTGCTTCCCCCATTGGCCTACAGCAGATGCTTCACCTGATTCCCCATTCAGCTACGTGATGCTGCACATAGAGAAGCAAGAGGAAGCGAGGGCTGGAAGAGGAATTACAGGGGTTTGCAGGTCCCTTTTTGCTGAAACCAAAGATGGGAGGCAGGTTTGTGACCCTGGCTTTGCTGCACAAGACCTATTGTCTGCAAACGCTTTTACTGTGGTTTTGTTTCACCTTGGTATCCATCAGTCTTACCCATGAGACTGCCTTTGCTCTTCCTGCAGTCTTCTGCCTCACTACTACATCTTTCCAAATACTGCAATGAATGAGGGTCTACAGAGAGCAGCCCCTTCACTGCACAATCCTGACTCAGCAATGAATGAGGCAGGGTCCTGTGGAATCCAGTATTTGATCTTGCAATTAAAGACTGTCATGATGTAGACACATAAGAGGCCAAGTTAAGGTTCCACAAGCTCTCTTAATACTGGCATTTCCTAACTTTGTAGCACTTGACTTTGCAACCTTACCGTTTGGGTAACACACATGGGTTTACGTATATTTGCTAGGTTTTAAAAAAAGCAAACTAACAAAAGAGAACTCCCATCCTGTGGCACTGTACTGATATCCCCATGGGACACTGGCAGGGTTGGAACCTTTAGATCCATCCGTCCTTAGGCTAATGGAGTGACCAATAGCAGTAGAAGGCTGTTATCATCTGTGTGGGCCAACACTAGAGGAGGATGGGACACACTCTTTGTTTCCGAGCTATTCGCTGGCAGCAGAGGAACGGTGAGAGGCAGAAAACCTGGGACTATTCCACAGTCTGAGGCTATGTGTACACTGATGGCAGCAAAGTCGCTGCTGTCCGATCGACTTATCTGGATTGACTAAGCGGTCAGTGAAGACCCACTCAATCGATCGAGAAGTCGACGCTGTTAATCCACCGCACGTAGTGTAGCGCTGCGTCAACGGAAACATGGTTCCCATCGGCGCAGTGCAGTGAAGATGGCACGCAGAAGGGAAGCAAAGCAGTCAAGGGGAGTTAGGCAAGTTTTCTGCGTAGTTTGCATAACTCCTGTTGACTGCCGCCGAATCACCGGGGTAAGTGCAGACCAAGCCTAAGAGCAGCATGTGCTAGTGGTGATGGACTTTCTGCTCCTGCTTCCCTGCCCCAGCCTGACATGTCCTGCCCCAGGCCCAGCCAGCCTGTCCTTGTCCCAACCTGAGTTCCAGTTTCCCCCTTCCCATCCCTCCTGAGCTCCACATCCCAATCCCAGTCTTGCACTTGCCTCCACATCACCATTCCTCACCCTTCCTGTCCCCTTGTCCCAATCTCACACACCCCTCTACCACCACAGCACAGTTGCACTTTCTTGTCAAGCTGTTTCCTCCTTCTCTGCCCTTCCTCACTGCCTGGGCACTGCAGTGAAGCACTGAGGGCACCGGACACAAGCTCCCCAGCTCTCAATTCTGGTGACCCACATCACAGTGGCCCCTGGCCTTTGGAGGACGATAACAGGGAAAGTCCTGCTGAGCCCCCTGGCCCCGTTTGGAGCACATGCATCTTTCTGTGGGACTGGTGCAGTGGTAGTCTGATCACACAGCAGAGCTGTGAGGGGCTGGAGCACGCTCAGTGCAGAGGGAATCGACCAAGAGGTTTTAGTTGCCGCATTCTAACAAGTCTCTACTGAGCATGTGCAAAGATATTCAGAGACTCTTAACTAGGCCAAATGTGCATGAATTTTCCCGGGGCTGGCAAAAGTCTTCTCCCTGATACAAAGGCAACCCCACCCCCACCCTGATGCTCTAATGCATGGCAGCACCACAGTGAAACAGCTGTAAGATTTTTTCAGCATGGGCAAAACCTCATTCTGACTAATTTGACAGGATTCAGAAAGAAATTTTCCCAAATGAGTCAGTCTGAGGCAAACACCTGATGTGGAAAATTTCAGCCTGACTGGTATAAGCTGGACCAGGTTATAAGCAACTGAAAACAAAGTCTCCTAACGGGAAGTGTCAGGCAGCCTTAATGAGAGCTATTCATTCCTTGTTGAATCCTGCTAAATTCTTGGCCTCGGTGATGTCCTGTGGTAGGGAGTGGCACAATTTCATTACCTTGCGCATAACACCGCAGTCCCTTCTGCTCGGGGCAGTTACGCTGCCTTCAGTTTAATTGAACAGCCCCTTGGTTTTGTTCAATGAGCGGAGTGAGGAAGGCCCGTACTTTACCTAGAGCTGTCCAGGTTTAACCTCAGCCGCTAAACCCAGCTTGTCTTTGTCTGCACTTGCTGCTAATGGGCATTCAGCCCCAGCTCCGCCGCACCGCTGCCAACACCCGCAGCTCATTATCCACCACCAAAAAGGCCACCGCCTGTCACACGCACGCTGACGCACACTCTTACTGTCTCCATTGCACTCGCGCAATCTCCCCGCTGTGATTCACACACGCACCGTCTCTGCCTCACCCCTGCCTCCTATCTGGGGTATATCTCCTTGGTGCCCATGCCCACCCCCTCTGCTCCCCACTCCCTCCATGTCTGGTGCCTGGCAGGCCTCCTCCCCACCCCTGCCTGCCGGCACACTGATATTGGCTCCTGCCTGAGGGCACTGACGGGGTGGCAGGCAAAGCTCCAGTGCCTGTGACCTGTGCTGATGACGCCAACCTTTGAGCAGTTCCAATTAGCAGTGCTCAAATCCCTGACAGGTACTCGGGCGCTGCGAGCACCACAGCCCTTGCTGGGCCATTTGGAGCAAGCAATGAGGCGATAGCTGTGTCCCTAATAAGGCCTCTGCCAGGCGACAACCCTTGCCAAGCCCGCGGGGCTCACTGCGAGAGCGTGGCCCACGAACCTGAGCCCTGCCCCAGGCCACTAGCTGGCAGCAATGTACGGTGTGCTCAGCGCGCAGCCACCGCCAGATACGGCCTCCCTGCACCTTACAAAGCAATCCCTGAAATAGGGGGCCTGCAGCTGCCCCGCCCTGCCCCCCAGCGGGAGGCGCTCTGTGTGTGAGGGAGCCTATCCCCACCCCCTCCCTCGCCATGGCAGTGGTTGTGCCGTAGGGAAGCTCTGTGGGTTGGAGCCCTGCCCTGTGCTCGCTATTGGAGATGTGACTTGCTGGTGCCTAGGTTTCCCCCCTCCCCACTGGTAGCAGCAGCTGGTTTTAGCACACAAGCTGTGCTGTGGGTTTGATTCACCCATGTGCAGACTACGAGTGGGTCTCTCAGCCTCTTTGGACCCACATGCATCAGATGGCCCTAGAGCTAGGCCCTTGCACAGCTAACTGTGCTGGACTATATTTGCCCCCATCACAGCCTGGGCAGTGCCTCCCCCCCATCTTCCCTGCTTAATAGCATGGCAATTACAATAAGCCAGAGAAGCTGCCAGGGGAGGGGAAGAAGGCTGCACATTCTGAGCGAGCTGGGTTCTCAGCCCTTTAAGCGGCTTGGCAGCCTGTGCCCCTGAGAGAAAGCCATTTGCCATTTCCATTGAAACCCTGTGCATGTCAGCTGTACAGCTCCTGAGGGTGCAGCAATAGTCTTGCAGAGCCAGTGCACTCCGAGGGCGGAGAGAGTCATGTGAAAAATGCTCTCCTTCCCTCTTAAGATGCTTGGAAGCAGCCTGAGGGCTTTAGCACAGTGCCGCTTTGGTTTAAGTTTCTCTAATGAGGTTTGCCTTCTATTACTGTCAGGGAACATTTTTCATTGTTGCAGCCACTGTAAATGCAAAGCCTTAAAAATGAGTTTCCATTTCAGATCTGACAGCTCAGCTGCTAATGTAAAATAGAGAAAAACCACAGATCAGGCTGCCTTTTAGTGCAATTAGCTCTCCAAATGGAGCAATTTACATTGGCACACTTGTGTATCTACCCGCAGAAAAAACTCATTACTTAAGAGCAGACCTTTATGAACAGGAATGAGGAAAACAGAAAAAACACACAAGGGACCCTGTCTCTGGGATATATATTCCCTTTCCAGTGCTGTGTGTGTGTGTGTAGCTATGTTTGTGAATTTGACAGTGAGGGTGGACAGTTTTGTGCACTCAGGGTATGCTGTACATTTGTCAGGGTGTGTGTGTGTGAGTATATGAGTGCATATTTAGTGGTGTGTGTTTACTGGTGTGCTGTGCATTTGTCGATGTGTGTGTCTACCAGTAGGCTGTACATTTGTCAGGGTGGGTGTGTCTACCATAGGCTGTACAATTGTCGATGTGTGTGTGTGTCTACCATAGGCCTGTGCAATTGTTGGGGGGTGTG